>RJWH01008909.1:0-34134 GCA_004363575.1 Solenodon paradoxus | reverse complement strand
ATGCTTCTGAATGACACTTGGGTAAACGAGAAATTGAAAAAAATACTTAGAGACAAATGAAAGTGAAGACATGAGCTACCACAATTTATGAGAAAAAGCAAAAGCAGTACTAAGAGGGAAGTTCATTGCAACCTAGGCCTACCTCAAGAAACAAGGAAAATCACAAATAAAACAATTTAACCCTACATTTAAAATAACTAATGAAAGAACAATTAAAGCCAAAAATCAGTAGAAGAAAGTAAATAATCAAAATTCAAGGAGAAATAAATGAAATAGAAAACAAAAAGACAATTCAGAAGATCAATAAAACTAAAAGTTGGTTCTCTGAAAAAATAAAATTGACAAGTCATTGGCTAGACTCACAAAAGAATGGAGAAGATAGAGGAAAGGAAGTTGAGGAAAGGTTAGGTTTGCAAATGGAAGAGACTTAGTTAGCTCCCAAATTCTAGCTGAAACTTTGTTTTACGTGTTTTATATTTCAACCTCTATATCTATTCTACTAGAAGCTAGTTTTGATGAAGACCAAACTGGTGGCACCTGGAGGTAGAGGTCTCAATGTGTAGGCTATTGGGAAAGCCAGGAGGAAAAAGAGTAGTTTAGAATAATTTTTTTAAACTATCACAAAACTAAAATGAGGAAGAAGGTTATATTATAGAAAGCTTGATGAGAACAGAAGTTGTACAAATGCATTTTGTGCTAATATGAATACCAATGATTAGTGAAAGAGAGAAGGAAGGGCAGGAAAAAGGAAGAAAAGGCATAAAGGTGAGAGAAGGGAGGGAGGGAGAAAGGAGAATGACCAAATCCTTTTGGTCCATCAGGAAAATGCAAAAGGCACAAAGGGAAATTTAGGACTTAAATGGCATAATCATGTGATAGAGTATGAAAAGGAATAAAACAAAATTAAAATAAAAACTCCAACATTAATTTTGAAGTCTATTTTAGCCTTATAGTCCACATTTGTAAAATATGAATAATAAGAGATTGGGATTTTTTTAATATCTAGGGAAATTATATTTTATGGGGATTTTTTATACCATGGTATGTTACCTGGCTTCATAATGAAGCCAGAACAATGTATCATCTTTGAAGCATGCTGAAAGATTGACCCATTATTCTTCAAAATAATTCATAAATAAATTTATCTTAATTTTCCTCCGTCAAATGTACTGGCTATACTTAAATACGTGATGAAAGGAAAATCTTCAAAAAAAAAAGTAGTTCTAAGTGATAAACACAGATGCAACGCCATAATTAAAATAGTATGATTTTGTAATCCCCAAATGAAACAATCAATCTAGGCAAAGCTGAGCAGGAGTATTTAAAATTATTAAGTGGTAATATTTGAGAGGCTTTATATTAGATGAATCAAGCTGATAACATCTGAACCTAATTTTCAAATCAAAAAGTGCAACCAAACATTATGTGCCTAAGGTATGATGCAATAAGAAGTATGCAAGCCAAGCATAAAATTTCTTGCCAAAAATATAACACAAATTTGATCAAGACTTCATTACATTTACTTCTCCATTTATGGGCCACACAGGAGTTACAGTAATATACACACACACACAAGATGATAGCTACCCAATCAGTAAAATCCATAATGTAGAAAATTCTAGAGGACTAAATAACCAATTTATTCAACTAATTCACACACACAATTCAACACAAATAAAAAAGAGAAAAGGAATTTATAGCTTAAAAGTGACATGAGATATAATAATTAAATGAAATGGGGAGATTTTGCTTAGATTTTAACTCAATCCAATGTTTTTCCAAAAATTTAAGACAATTGGGAAAATTCAAACACCAAATAGTTTATATTAAAGAATGTTCACTTTGTTGTTTATTAATGCTATTGTGGGTATGTTTGGTATGAGTCTTTATCTGCAAGAGGCATAAACTGAATTGTTTACAGATAATATAGTGCCTGGGGTTTGTTTCAAAAATACTGGGAAGTTCTGAGAGTACTGCAAAAGAAATAAAATGGGTCAAGTGTGGGTTACTGATGAGTGATAGGTACACAAGGATCATTTATACGCTCTATCTACTTTATAGGTTTTAAGTTTTTATGATCTTTGTTTTCATAATGTTAAAAAAAAGGACAAACAAGTAGAAATATGAGTAAAGAATACAAATCTGCAATCCATGGGAAAAAACTAATTGCTTGTAAATATATTTGAAACATTTTGTCACTGGCAATTATGCAAATTTAAACAGTGACCTGTATGGCAGGTTTTGTTTTATACACAGAATGAGAAATTTGAAACAGCAGCTCAACAATATATTAGGCACCCAGACTTCCGTCTTTCCACTCAGTCATGAGATTCTTGCTTTGAGGCCACAAAATTGCTGCTCCAGTTTTTGTCCCCTTGTCTATTTTTTCAGAAAGGAAGGAGAAAATGTCAGAGCCAAACAGCTCTGGTAGCAAAGTTGTTCTCTCTGATGGAGTATTCCATGAAGCCTTCATACACAAGGGAACTAGAAAATGTGTTTTGTTTTGTTTTGAAATTGGGCATCATGAAGCACCCAACAAAATCAGGGTTCTGTTACCAAGAGAAAAAGAGAGGATATACTTTGGCTAGACAACCGGAAAACCTCACCATAGAACAAATTGGTCATTGTCACTGCTTCCTGTATCCCTCTCCTTTCTTTTGAACTTGTTTTCCTTCTCCAGATGTGGTTTCCTCATTTAGCAACTCTTTCAGCAGTGGCGTGCTGATAATATCTTATTTCAAGTTTTCTTTCCCTGAAAATATCTTTCACTTAGTCTTAAATGATCGTTTTACCTGGAATATAAAATTCTAAGTGGACAGTTAATTTTTGAGTATTTATTTTTCAGGTTATTATTCAAGCATTCAGCATTTAGAAGCTATTACTTTCCAGTTTCTATTTCTCCTGATAATTTAGCTATCTATCTAATATATTTTAATAGGCAATTTTTCTTTCTGGTTGCTTTAAAGGGATTCTATTTGCCTGGGTGTTAGGCAGTTTCATAATAAATTGGTAATTTTTTTATCTTGCTTAGGAATTTTTGTCTCTAACCTGAGAATAAATATATTCCATTAGTTCTGACAATTTTTTACCATTATGTTTTCTAACATTATCTATTTTTTCTACAGTCTCCATCATTCCTATTAGATATATGTTGGGCTATCTCATTCTGTCCTGCACAGCTCATAAATTCTATACAGCTGTTTCCGTTTCTTTGTCCCCCTCTTTCCTTTCTCCTTCTTTCCATACCTACCCTTTTATATTCTGGTATATACCTAAAATCTATTTCCCTGCTCATTAATTCTCTCTTCATTTTGGTAAAATCTACTGTATAAACTATTTTTTTCTGAGTATATTTTTTATTTCTAGAATCTCTTTTTTGTTCAAATATTTTAGTCTTTCTTTTTTAAAACTTCCCTTATCAAGTTTGTTATTATTTTATTTGTTCAAAACTATGAAAAGATATTCTTGATGGCCTAAAGATGACCTAAAAGTGATCTTTTATGTGTCTGCTGACATATTCTTATTTTTTTCACATTGTTTTTGGATTTTGCTGTCTTAAGGTTTTAAAATTTGAGCATGCCTTTCTTCAGTGGGTTTACTGTGTTATTTTTGTCTTGCCTAGATTGAGACTATGTCTTCCAAAAAAAGTTTTGTTCATTTCTGTCAACTTCCCTCTATTTCACTGACTCAAGATAAATGTTGATGATAATTTCTCAAAATGAAAGTTTACAGATGAGAAAGAAATTATAATTGGAACCCCGAACCTATATTTGGCACACATTAAGTTCCAAAATTTATTTAAAAAATTATAATTTCCCCTCCAAAAAATTTAACAGTCACATGGATAAAAAATGATTTTATATTATCGTGCAAAGCAACACTTCAGTCTATCCTTCTACAAGTAATTACAGCTAAGAGTTATACTCCCCAGAACTCTGAGAGACCTGGGTAGCTGGCTCTTTGAAAACTTAGTATCCAGAGCCATATGCATTTTCCCTGAAGATGAGTGATTTTAACAACAAGGGAATCACATTTTATACTCTCAAGAGATGAGAACACCAAACCTTTAATAACCAGCTTCATGATGTGAATTGCTATGCTGAATGCTCATAGTTGTTCCATGAAATATAATGACATAAGAATTCAAAGGAAATGTCTTCTGACCTGAGAATAAGTAAGAATCTATCACATTTCTGTGTGGCAGCCAATAAAAATAGCCCCACTCTCACATGACAAGGAAAGACTTCATTTCATTTTACAGTAAAATTTATTTATTCTATTATACAAGAAACTATCAGGAGGTCCAAAGCTCAGAAGGCTGCTCTCAATAGGCATCTATGCCTAATTTGGCTTGTAAACCCTGGAACATCCCAGTTGTATGCTAAACCTTCCTGCAATTGCTATATTACTAGCAAACAGAATACAGAATCTGGAGAACCATATTCCTAGTCAAATTACTCAGGAAAGAATATTTAAGATCATATGTTGTCAACGAAAGATTGAAATTTTGATTATTGTTTAGATTTTCATGATCTCTTAGGGCTTATAACAATTCCCATTCCAATGACCAAGATTTCTCAGCTTCAAAATTATTTCTGAATAAAGCCTAAATGGGGGATTGAATCTCCTTGCCACTAGACTGCTGTCTTGACTGTTTCCTAAATTTGTAGTTCTCACAAATTTTAGGTTTTACAACTTGTTTCACATTTATATAACTTTTATGCAGTGTGTTTTTTATAGATTTATTTCACACAGGAACAAAAGTTGCCACCGGAAGTTAGGGACTTCTGTCATATTTGCTATATGGAGGCAGGTAAACTATAAAAGTCAACAATAATCTCGTATTTCTATGTGGTCATAGTTGGTATTAACCAAACCACAGTGTTTCTCCACACTGACCATGTGCCAACAACTCAGCCAGGAAGGAGGAAGACTTGCATGTCATCAAAGCCGTCACTCTGCCATCTACCAGGTGTAGACACAAAGGAGATTTAATGTTTGCCTTCCATTAATACAAAAAAAAAAGGTGGATCATGCAGATTCACAAATGCCCCAATGTACAATAATGAGAGTAACTGTCGAGTACCTGAGTGTGCTATCAAATTATTTTTTCTTTTCTCTCCTCTAACACCTGGCTATAACAATCGACAGATTTCTGCCACTATTTGAAAGTAGAGTGTTCCTCTGAAACCATTTATAAGCAAAAATAGCATCAAGGAAAGAAGCAGCTACCATGAATTTACACAGAAAATAATTTGTGGCATTCCCAGAGCCTGAAAATAAACTACCAAATCACACCAAATAAAACGGAAAATCTAAAGTTATTTTTTAAAAAAGGAATGATATGATAAATACAGAGCTTGTGTAAAGTAGAAATAATAAATGTATAATGAATTTCCACTTACCATAGTTGGGAAGATTGAAAGATATTAAGCTGAGTCCTTGGAATTTGTCTGGTAAGTGCAGGAGATGGGTGTGAAAGAGTTAACACATCATCCTCTGAATCCATCAGTGCTGTCGTCACTAATGTCTATGCTTCTACATCTGTCTGACTCCATGTTGAAGGTCAAGGTTTGTAGCCTGCTGTAGCTCATGTGGAAAAACTTGCAATATGATACTATTCTTGACTGCTTAATGGTACACATTTTCTATCACACAGTTCTTTGCAGGCATTCAAAACCTCTTGCAACCCTACCCTAAATTTCTGGGTGAACCAGAAGGACAATCCCACTCAAATGCTTCATCTCCGTTCCTGGAACTTTATCTTTTGGTCTTTCATTATTGCACTGTTTCCATTATGACCAGTTTCACCCTTACAAGCTCTCCAAGGTTTTTCTGGTATCTTTGGATTAGGCAGAACATATGTACCATTTTAAACGGGGTAGTACCGTGTGTTTTATACATCCCGACTGTCAATTTTGTCCGGTTTTCAATAAACCAGGGCGGGCTGTAACACAGAGCAAAAGGGGCCATTGAGTTTCCCCAGGCCCACTGCGTGAAGGGGACCAAAGGCCCCTTCCCGTTCGTGTCTCAAGGAAATACGGTCAGCTTACTTTCCACACATCTTGCTAACAATGCACGAAACAGACGGAGCGAACACGTAGATCTTCACAACACAGTACAAAACTATGGTGGCTCAATGCGGAGACGCGAAACACAGTTCCGGTAAAGAGACTCCGGTGGCTCTTTTGCCGCTCCCGGTGGGGCTACCTCACTAACGGCTGCTGCAAACAGGCACTGAGGGCTGTTTTCACTTCTTGTTGTAAAAGTGAAAATGAGTTTCAGATGTCTCTTATGAAAACAGATACGACTGTAATTTGTCTTTAAAGGTTGCTACCATCGGAGCAATGGCTTTTTGCCTAGAGCACAGTCTACATACTTCCTCAGAACTCGGGTTCATGTCCCCAGCGCGGGAGAACAACTAATCTGTACCACTAAGTGAAAAAGAAAGTGCTTCTTCCTCTTCTGTCTTCCTGCCTGCCTACCTGCCTTCATTCCAATCCTGTGCCTTCTCTTTAAAAAATTTTAACTGGCTTACTGCAAATCACTTATGATTCTAGTTATGAGAGTTTTCTCCCTTTTTTTTGTGAGTTTGGCCAATGGCTTGTCAATTTTTTTTTTCAAAACCTACTTTTGTTTTCACTAATCCTCTGAATTGTCTTTTTGTTTTCTATTTAGTTTATTTTTGCTCAAATTGTGATTATTTCCTCTCTTCTGCTGAATTTTAGCTGTAACTGTTCTTCTTTCTCTAGTGATTTAAATGTAGAGTTAATTTGTTCATTAGCAGTTTTTCTTGTTTCTTGAGATAGTCTTGGATTGTGATGAACTTTCCCCTTAGTACCGCTTTTGCTGCATCCCATAGGTTTTGGTAGCTAGTGTCCTCATTCTTATTTGTCCCTAAGTATTTTTCAGGTTCCTCTTTGATTTCCTCTTTCACCCAAGAGTATTTCAGGAGCCTATTGTTGAGTTATCAATTCATTTCGGGTATTCCAGCTTTCCTTTTGTGGTTGATTTCCAGTTTTAAGCCATTGTGGTCAGAGAACAGGTTTGGTGTGAATTCAATCTTTGTAAATATGTTGAGAGATGTTTTGTGTCTGAGCACATGCTCTATCCTTGAGAATGTTCCATGAGAGCTTAAGAAGAAATTGATACCTGTAGTAGTTGGGTGAAGTGATCAGCATATGTCTATTAGAACTACCTGTTCCAGATGATCATTTAAAGTGGCTGTTTCCCTGCTAATTTTCTGTCTGGTTGATCTGCCCATTGCTGTAAGTGGAGTGTTGATGTACCACACTATTATTGTGTTGCTGTCAATGTCTCTCTTCAGGTCTAATAATACTTGCTTGGTAGATTTTGATGCTCCTTCATTTGGTGCATTATATTAATAAGTGTTATGTGTTGCTGCTGGATTTATCCTTTAATCATTACATGGTGTCTATCTCTGTCTTTTGTTATGCTTTTCACATGGAAATCTGTTTATCCGATATGAGTATAGCTGTTCCTGCTCTTTGTGGTTGCCATTCGACTTTTTTATTGACTTCCAGCTATTGACTTTGAGGCTTTGCTTATCGTTTGGAAGAAGGTGGGTTTCCTGAAAGCAGCAGAAGGTTAGGTTACGCCTTTTTAACCCTTCTTCCATTCTGTGTCATTTGATTGGTGAGTTCAACCATTAATGATTTAGGGTGATTACTGATATATAGCTGCTTAGAGACATTTTCTAATTTGTCTTCTGTATGTTGCTCCAGATGATAACTTTGTTCTCTTTCTCTTTTTAGGTCAGATGGGTGCAGTTATGATTTGATTGAATTCATCTTTTGTTTTCTTCTTCATTTTCTCCCTGGGGACACATTTTGAGATTACACAAAGATAGCATTCACAGTTCTATGTTTACTACCTAATTTTATTTGAAAGCATATTAGTCTTCCTCGCATCCTAACTATCCTATTTTTGTTTTATTCTCGTCATCCCCACTTTTAATATTTGCAGGCATACTGTCGTTCTGTATGATTTTATTATGCTTTATAGAGCTTCCTTTAATATTTTTTGAAAAGCTGGTTTTGTGGTGATGAAATGATTTCACTTTTGCTTGTCAGAAAAGGGTGCTTTTTATCATTCCTTCAGTTATGAACAATAATCTTGCCAGATATAGTCGCCTAGGTTGAAAACACTTTTCTTTCAGAACTTTGAATATATTCCGCCATTCCTTTCTGGCTGGTAGGATTTCATTTGAGAAGTCCGCTGACAATCTCATGGGGGAAACTGTGCATGTGACACGTTTTTCTCTGGCTGATTTTAATAGTCTTTCTTTATCTTGTATTTTTTGACATTCTTATGATGATATACAAGGTGTTTTTTTGCTTGGGATTTTTTTATTAGGAACCCTTTAGCTTCCTGGATCTGAAGGCTTGCTTCATTCTTCAGATTGGGGAAGTTCTCATCTATCGTTTCTTCAAATATGTGTTTGCCACCTTTTCTCTTTCATCCTCTGGGACCCTTATGATGCAAAAGTTGTTCCTTTTGATGTTATCCCAGAAGTCCCCAATTCTGTCTTTGATTCTCTGAATTTTTTGATCTCTTTGCTGGTTTGATTGATTGCGTTCCTCTGTCCTATCGTCCAGGTCACTGATTTTATTGGAAGCTTCATCAATCCTATTGTTGAGTCCCTCTACTGAGTTCTTTAATTCAGTCATTGTGTCTCCTATCTGTTTGACATCTTGTTTTAATTTTTCTCTGTGCTTACTGACTTTCTTGTTTACTGACTCCACCGATTTCTCGATTCCCAGAATATGGATTCTAGAGTATGTTAATCACTGTTAAATTTACTGTCTGGTAATTTAAATATGTCTGCCCTATTCAGGTTTCCCCTGTTTTTTTGACTGATCCCTCATTTCACATATATATCTCTGTTCCTTTGCTCTATTCAGTATTCTGTTTACATTTCTGAGGGTTTGGTTCCTTGTCGTTTCGTAGGTTTGACTTGCACTGGATTGGCAATCAGACTGCAGTTTCACCTCTTCCCACAAGGTGACCCTAGAGGGTAGTATTGAGGCTTGGGACTCCCACTTACTGTAATTCAGAGGGTGGAGTATCCAATGGGCAGGATTTCCAGTGGGCAGACATTCAGTGGTGGGATTTCCACTACTTGGACCCCAGGCTGTGGTGTAAAATGGTTTGTGGAAGGCCTTGGAGTTTCCTTTGTCTAATTTCTGGTTATGGCTGCGCACCATGCAATTTCACCGTTTGGATTGAAGCTCAACTCCCAGTACGCTGGCTCTCTCTTTACACCCTCCTAATTCTGACTTCTGTGGCTCCACGTCTCAGCCCCACTGGGCCTGCCTCTCGCTGCCTCCACAGCTAGTGTCAAAATCCTTAGCTTATGTTCCACCGGGTGTCAAAAGACTCCCGACCTCTGTCCCAAATTAAAATCTGCAGCTTAGTTCATAACCATACCAGGTGCCCTCACCCACCGCTAGTTGTCTGTTGTTCTATATCCAGCTGAAGTGTCAGTCAATTTTCGGTATTGTCTCAGAAAAACGGGTGATATTTATTGTTTTTTTCTGTTTTCCAAGGGGACTGACCCGAAAGTGCATACTATAGAGTCAACATCCAAAAGTCGATCTGACTGCATGTGTCATTTTCCTACAACTAGTAATATCAACTTTCCCTTCTTGCCTTCTAACAACTTAGCTATACTGAATAGAAGACTCTATGTTACTTCTTCGGAATGCTTTTCAAACCTTCCTGACTCTGTCCTATCTTCTAGATTCAAAATACATTGTGTTGCAATGAGTTTGTTGTTTTCTTTTTATATCTAGACTCCTTTAAAGACAGGAAAGAGAATTACTAAAAAATTGTATCCTCTTAAGTGAGACTAAGCTACATGAATGTATATATTTTATTAAGGTCAGTTCAGCAGCTATAGGAAGGTGGGTATTTAATGTTCTCTAGAAATGCACCCTGATTATGACTTCAGTGCAATTATTATATCCTTTCAGTAAACTATATTCTCTATTTAGTATTTGTTTTATTTTGACTATATGAAAGACTTACTAAATAGACATTAAGAATGACATCATCTAGCAGCATGAATGCATGTATAGCAACTTTCTATATTTTTACTTAATTTGTTTTAATTTTACAAGAGATGAATAAACAAAAACTTCTCCAGACTGGGGTAGTGGTTAATTAAACCTAGAAAAATGAATCTATGATTTTAAAATTCTAAAATCTTAGACATGATCCCTATGTACTCTAGTGTTGAGTCTTATTTGACTGACACAACTGGAGACCACTAAGGGTCATGTCAGAATCTCCAAGTGAGCTTTATGAAAGTAATACATCTCGACCACTAGTTTCATTACAAACCATTCTAAGAAGTCTTCACAATGAGGTTATATATATATATAATATGTATATATATTATATGTATATATATATTTTATACAACATACTGTTTACTTTTAGGTGAGAACTGATGGCTTTTATGATATTTTTCTCTCCATATATGTTAATGGGAAATTGTCTTTCCCTACTGTTCTAGGTCACTAATGGTAAAATAACGTCAACATAACATTATTTCCATTAGTATCAATGACCCTGGCAAGAGAGAACAAGATGCGTATCACAATTTTTCAGCCCTTCCAGTTTTTTTTTTCTCAAATCTTAGTCTCTATTCACTTGGATTTGACCTTCAGTTTGACATCCTATTCTGATTTCAGTCCTTCAAATTTTCCTTCATGAACCTCCTGGAGTCCATCTCTACCAGGAGTAGGGAGTTGACAACATTCCAATTTTCAGATGATCTGTGTCCCCAGGTTATTTAATATCTTTTAACAGTCTGTGAACATCCATTTGATTATCTGAAGATAATGTTTATAATAATAATTATATAAAGAGAATAAAAACCCTAAACTTTTAATCTTCCACAGAATGAATTCTAACTGCTAATCTCTAAGAATTATGGGGAATTAAGCTGGAGGGCAAATTACAATATCACAACTGAACTAAGATGTAACTTTCTGTGGTTCTTCCTGTGGTTTCATGTGTCTCTTATTTCTAAAGTAAGTTTCAAGGCATTTTTCCCCTTTTATGCCTGTGATGAGTCCCATTTGATATTATTCTGTCATAACGTCAGAGGTAGTGTCCTTTTTATCCCTTAAGAAAGGAGTTCAATACCATGAAGGTTTTTCATGACTCTGGGGCCACTAGAGACCTTTATCTTGAAATTACTCCTTTAGATACCAAGAGTTTTATGCTCTATAGATATATAACCCAATGTGATATCCACAAAAATGGTGTTTAAATGTAGACATGCCATGGAGACTTTTCAGTGATTTTTGTACTTAATTATCTGAGAAATATTTAAGTGATGAAAACTCAGCTTGTTGAAAATATATCCTGGGATGTAGATAGCTTCCTCAGAGATTATTTTACCTTCTATATAGTATAATTTATTATATAATGTTGAATATTTGCCAAGTCCCTAAGGTCTCCCTTACCCTTAACACTGTGGAAGGGAATGTCATATCATCAGAGCTATGGACTGGGGAAATGCTAGAAAAAGATGAGTAGCAAAAAATGAACGCACAATATGAACACTGTGGTTTTTTTCTCATGAGGTAACTCTTCTTGGGAAAAACTTCCTTTAAAGAGAAAATACTCAGTTACTTCATAGTATTTCATGGTAACCTCAAATTGCTCCCAATTGGTTTTCTTCTCAGCTTTGCCTCAATCTTCTACTGTATGTACTCTATTCTACCTAACATACTATCAAGACTTACCTATAAAGTCTTCTCTCATAACTTCAGTATTCTAGGCAAATTAGTCAATATACTGTTTCCTGATTAAAGTTTTCCTCATTATTTGCTCAATTATATCTAACAATTCCTTATCCTGAATTTACTTATCCAAACACTTGCTCATTTTTAAAGATTCCGTCAAATGCCACCTTGACCAAGAAGCCCCTTGTTAAAATAATATGTAAAATTGGAGACAGGATACTATCATTAAGAAGGAATTCTATAATCAGGGACAGTTACTTTCAATGATTTGGTCTGGATCTCAGAAATCCATGGTAGCAGATGTGGTGTGTCCTATTGTGCCTTTCAGGGTCATGATGGTAATTGAGACTTTTAAAGTCTTTTTTTTCCTTTGAAATATTTTTCAAAGGTCTCCCTTATCAGGCCAAGGAATGCATCTCAAACCTCTTTGAGAGCCAGCTGCCAATGTTCTTTTCTAATAATTGCTCTTTCAACTGGAATTTTACTGACTGGAAATATTGAGAGTACATATCCCAACTCCCAAGGTGCCCCATAACCAACACTGAGCGATATGGTAATATTAAAAGAATACAAAGGAAAAAATATTTTTTGCCACAAGTTAGGACAATATGTAATCATTTATCTTCCTATGGGATCAGACTACACTTCACTGGAGCCCACATATTTTTGGGATTCTCCCCATGTCAGGTCATGCTTCTTTTTCATTCTTACCATTTCCTCCTGAAATCCCTCTTCACTAGAACAACTGTATAAGAATCACTGTTTAGGTCACTACTTTTAGAGATTTATCATGATGCAGAGCCTCAATACATATATACAAATGAGAACAGCATAAAATTTATTATGTCCAATTAACTTTTTTATCAAATGTTCAGGAACACTTGGTGATTTGGTGGAGGACAGGGTTTATTGACATATAACTGAAAATGAGAAATCTATACATATGGGGAGCCTAAACATATGAGTTTATTTTAATGTTGAGAATAAAGCTATCATGATTTTTAAAAAGCAATGATGGAAAACATTTTTAAAAATAGGGTAAACATTGGGTTTGATTGTTGCCAAAGATTCTTTCTCATTGAATGACTAGTTTTAACCCATAAACATTAACTCTCAATTAGATAGTTATAGTAACTGAATATCTGTATGTGGGTCATATTAAACTTCCTCCTTGTGGTACACCGAGTTCTTTTATTTTTCAGGCACTGCCCTAGGTGAAGAGAAATAGTAAGCTGTGCAAGTCAAGGATGCTTACTAGGAATTTATCTTCTATATCTCCAAACAGAACAAAAATGAGGTATGAGCTAATATGAGCATAATGTGCCAAAAATTTGGTAGAGGAAAATATATTTTGATAACCCTGTCAAGAAGAAGAGTCTCTAGTTAATCTCAGATCATTTAAAGTTCCTCTACTAACCTTTTCAAGGAATTGAGACAATAAAATGAAAACTGGAGGTTGGAAAAGAACAAGTGCAAACAAAACAGAATGAAATGAGATGGGAGTAGAAATTACTTGTTTGCAAAATTAATCCCATAGGATCAATAATGTTGTTTTGAAAGAATAGAATCTTAGTTGACAATAATCTGCATGATATTCCTTTCAACAATTTAAAAAAAGAACATTGCCACAGATTCTAAAGACTGCATATGTACATTAGCAGTTGATGTTTCCCTCTGTCCTGTTCCTAAGTAACCGTTGCTCTGAATTTTGATATTGCAGGCCAATTTACTCTGCCTAAGTTGTCTTACTGAGAGACAAATATAACATATGCTCTCCTATATGTGATTATTTTCTATCAGCATAACTATTTTGGGATTCATTCATGTAGTGAATCTGAATAATTACTTTCTATTGCTGGGAGGTATTATACTATATAGCCATACCATTATTTTCCTATTCAACTATTAGTGGGCTTTGAGGTTGTTTCCAATTTGGAGCTGTTGTGAATAAAGCTGCCATATAAAAATAGGTATTCTGTGCAAAATACAATAAAGAGACCTGTATCACACAATTGCTGTGAGGTTAAAAATGGTGAAAATCATAGTGTTAGCAAAAAGTCAGCTTTGAATAAATGCTGATTTTCATTATTTTGTTGGTGGTAAATCCCCGTTCCTGAAATGTGAGGGTTCAGGGATTGAGACAGGAGATTCTAAAATTAACATTAGCAAGATTATTAGGTAAAAATCTAAGAGTTGACACTACATTTTCCAGCAAGTCCCAGGCTATCGACTTCTCAGAAGTGGTGTAACAAGACAACTCTGCAAGCGTTAGGACCCTGAATAGACCTGTTATTCCAAGCAAGCTTAATCTGTGGATACTGAAAAGAAATTATGCCACAGATTTTAGAGAAGGAAAGACCAAGTCCAATTTGCCAAGATCAAGAGACATCACGAAAGATTGAAATTTCTTCTAAGACTCACCAGTAGCATATTCAAGAGATCAGTCAGAAGGATATTTTCCCATCCTGGAACTGGAGTCAGGAGCAGTCATAGAGAAGACACCTTCTGAATCCCATGCAAGTCTATGCATATGGGAGACTGCAGGAGCTCCAGGCCTAAAACACAAAGGGAATTTCTAAATTTTATGTATTTTACAAACTGTACGAAAACAATTATATCAGGTAGACCTGGTGATTCTCTGGGCAGTTCTGATGCTGAACCTCAACACACAATAGCCCTGGGCCCAACCTCAACACACAATAGCCCTGGGCCCAAAACATCACAGTTTTCATACTGGTACAGAGATGATGCCAGGTCGGGTCTCCGTCTCCCATAGCTTGTCTACAGACATAAAGTATTAGTTGGATATATCTGCAGACTGACTTGGAAAGGGAAAAAACAATGGATACAGTGCTACCGACTATGCATAGAGCATTGAGAACTATGTTTTCTGCACTTTGCACATATTTTAACCTATACAACAATTTTGTGATACAACTTTATTACCCTTGTTTTACGATGGCGAGAACTCAAATGGAAGAGTTCAAACATCATGTTTTTGGTGACTCTGTGGCCTTGAGAGCATGGAGTCTTGCCAGGCAGGAAGACAGAATGAGAAGCCAGGAAAGATGGTTGAAAACTAGGGAAGATTAGATTGCATAGAAAAAAAAAGATTGATGCGATACTGGCAAGTGTTTCACCATGAAGATCTCTGAGGTTTACTTTTAATCTTATAAAATATCAATCCTCTTTGGATGGCAATATTATTATAACATGTGTATATGTATTATATATTTATATATTATATATTATATGTATTAAAATTGTATCTTATTAAACTCCTTTGTGTGAAAAAAAAATCTTTCAGAGTTGAGGAATCCTGTATTCTACCACCATATCTACATCACTGAAGCAATGTTTAGAGATTATTTACAGTGAAAGACTACTTAGAATCTGCAAGTTTTCTGAATCCTTTTACTCAATAGCTCTCTCTACAACTTTCCAAGCTTTTATTTTCTTACTTTTGTTATAACAATTTATTTACCCATATTAATTTTTTTATTTACAATACTTCAAGTTCCACATCACCCACCACCAAAGCAATTGCTAGCATTTCTTACAGGTATCAATACAAATTACTCATCAGCAAACATGTATTGAATGCATAAAGCTAAGGCTATCTTCCTCATAACTGAAATTTTAAGTGAGCATTTTTAAACCATAAAATCAAAGTACTTGGAACCAATATTTATCTATAAGGTAATTTATCATATGATCTAATAATTATAAAGGAAGGTTGTATAACTGTGTGGACACCTAGATAGAAGCAAAATAATAAACTGACCCCCTGAGAATGGACAGAATCCTAAAAGGTTAGTTTATATGTGGGTGCACCCCAGTGGTATATCGGTTAGGACCTCTGCATCTGGCTGAACCCAATCCACATATATCCCATGTCTCCTTCCTTGGGTGGGGTGAACAAACAAGATGAATAATTAAATAAAAAAATTAAAACTGCTTCCTCCTCCTTGCTCTTTCAGCCTGCCTGCTTACCTGAATCTTTCCTTTAAAATAAAGTGTGTATTGTGTTGATGTGTGTGTATATGACATTAACTACTTAATATCCACTACAGTACGTAGTCATACTCCATCATACTTCAGGTTAGAATCTCTAAAATCTTTAGAGATTTATTCCCAAAGGCAAGCAAAACAAAGTGAGTTATACAACCACAGTGAATTTGATCTATTACTGAAAGATGACTGAGCTCTTATTGATAAAGGTAAGATTCTGACAATTTTTAAATAATCTGATATACTTATTTTCATTACCAGTTGACAGTATTCCACTACCTAAAATTACATCTTCTTCCACTATCTTAGGTGGAGCTAGGGAAGAAATAATGAAGCAATTAACTACTAAATCACTTTGGCTGAGTTATCATTTTCACTATCAGTTATTATGAAAAAACAGGCATAATCTTAGTTACCAGGATTCCATCTATATCTTCCTTTAGGACAGAAGTTCAATAGCCTTAATATTCACCAACTAGGCACTGTCCAATAATTCAATTAATTTTTCATTTCAAAGATATTCTTGGATATTTATCTATATAAAGATTTTAATTGAAGACATAAAACTGTCAAGATAAATATCTTTGTAGAAAGAATTAATTTGTTTATACATCTTAATATTTTCATGTGCAAGGCAATATAATACAGTGAACAAAATGAGATAAAAAATCAGAAAATTTGTAGATTCTGATCAACTAGCTGATTGATTCTTTTTCAAATTCTACATTACAATTCATTCAGCAAAGTATAATTCTAAAGTACTATAAACTCATTCCATAAAATTTCAGTTAGAAAACACTCTTAGAGATGAAAGCGATTAGAGGTGTATTAAACAGCTTTGATAATCAGTCATGCTGTTTTGCATAGTGATTTCATTAATATTTAAAATTACTTGATAAAATAATGTGAATGAAACATTTAAAATATAAGTTCAACAACTTTATAATAAATGACCCTATTGATAAACCTTATACTTGCCCTTCAGGTGAGTATCAAGTATAATTCTATTTCTCCATCGAAAACAGTATCAGATAAATTTTAATATGTAGATAACTTCATGTTTCTTTTATACTTAACTGCAAGAAGGCTTATGAATTATCATTACCAGATGTACTGAATTCGTGGTTGGATTATTTAATTTTATTTCTTTCACACTTATCAAAGCAATGTGCAGTTAGATCTTTAGGACTTCATACTCTGACTCCACATTTGCTTTGCAAACTAACATAACATCTTTTAGACTCTGTATACTCATCCATTAAAGAGTAGTAGTATTATTCCATGATAAATAAACTATCTATAAATATATCTTTATATTAAATGTGCATATATATTATTTCTATTTCTCAATTCTGTGAATATAATATAGTAAGCATCTACTAAAAGACATGTATTATTAAAGTTGTTGTATACAAAACCTAACCTTATATTTCCTTGTATTCATCTATCATCAAAAAATGCATAGTACATTTTTTTATTCTCCTATGTTTTGTATTATTCATCCTTTAAACTAAAAACAAACTTAGAGACAAATGTGGAATTAAAATGAACACTGAAGAAACTTTCTCTGCATGTAATATGCACACATTCTTGAATATTTGTATAATGATGCCCTTTTGTTTATCAATGAAAAAGAAACCATTGAATTTGCAACATCTAATTCAATGTTTCTTCACAGGTTTGTTCTGCAACAGATACATGGTCTCATGGATTCCCAGAAGAATGGCAACCACACTGCAGTAACAGGGTTCATTCTATTGGGATTAACTGATGACCCAATCCTTCTAGACCTTCTCTTCGTGATATTCTTTTTATCTGCTTGGTAACCATATTTGGAAATCTCAGCACAGTCATTCTTATCAGAATCTCTTCTCAGCTCCATCATCCTATGTATTTTTTTTCTGAGCAGCTTGGCTTTTGCTGACATAAGCTATTCATATTCTGTCATACCCAATATGCTTGCAAACTTCATGTTAGATAGAAATACAATCTCCTATCTTAGATGTGCCATCCATCTTGCTGCAGTTGTTTTCTTTGGAAAGTTGAGTGTTTTTCTTCTGGCTGTCATGGCATATGATCGTTTTACAGCAATCTAACCCACCGCTGTATTCTACCAAAATGTCCACACAAGTCTATGTTCAATTACTTGTACTGGCGTACATAGGTGGTCTTATCCATGCTTCTTCCTTTACTATTTCATTCTGTTCTTTTTCCTTCTGTGGATCAAATCGAGTCAATCATTTTTTCTGTGATTTTACTCCTTTAGTTGAAATCACCTGTTCAGAAAACAGTATCCCTGCGGTGGTTCCCTCATTTACTTCTGGCTCCATCATTGTGGTCACAATCATTGTCATTCCCATCTCTTACATCTACATTCTAATCACAGTCCTGAAGATGCGCTCCAACGATGGGCACCATAAGGCCTTCTCCACCTGCACGTCCCACCTGACAGCAGTCACTCTGTTCTATGGAACCATTACGTTCATTTACGTCATGCCCAAGTCCAGCTACACAACTGACCAGAACAAGGTGGTGTCTGTGTGCTACCTGGTAGTGATCCCCATGTTAAATCCCCTCATCTACAGTCTCAGGAACAATGAAACTAATGGAGCCCTGAAGAGAGTGCTTGCTAGAAAAACATTTTCTTAGTGAAAGTTGATCAAGTAACATACTACTTATATAATAAAAGGAAATTCAGTGTCTTACTTAAAATATATATAACCATATCATTACCTCACAAAGTGCAAATAAGAGTCTTATGAGTTATCAGTTAAAATTAAGTATATTAGAAACATAGAGGTTACCATGAAAAATGTAATTTATTGACATTCTTTTAAATTTTTATGCATATCTTTTTAACTATAAGCTTAGTTGCTTGTACATCCAAACTTTGATACTATTCCATTTTTCATAATAATTTATTTTAAAATGTGTATTAACTATAGTTAAAATTAAATATGTTCACAATATAAATGACAAAATAGAACCAGACAGAAAATTGTTACTGTAAGGCTATCTGCTAGTGATGGGCTTTATAGACCCACAGAATTTCAAAAATGTGCTCTATGTTTTTGATCTCTGCTTCGAGTCACCATTTAAACGATCTCCATAAAACGAGATGATGTATTTTCACTGATATATGATTTCTGTCAGAATAAAACAAGAAAGCTTTATGTGAGAATGAGTAGGTTTTGCGTTTTCAGAGGCTGAGAGGAACAAACGCTTACTGAAATATATTCATGATCAGGCCAACATCCTGCTCAGGAAAACTGACATACTGAATTTGTCTCTTCCCTGACTTTGTGATTGCCCGCTGGAGACTCTTAACCTTTATATACCAATGACAACCACATTTATTTATTGTTCCTGTTCCCTCTTTAATGTGAGAAATAAATTTAATATTTTGCTTACAGAGGCAAGACCATTTGTTTACTCACTCATTTCTTTTCATATATTCCAAAATTATAATGAGGTACTTTATAAATTGCAATAAATATTCATGGTCATTCAGAACAAAAGTTACAACCCTTCAACTCTGTCTTTCTGGAATTTACCTTAGTAGAGGAAACATTAAAACTAAGACGTTATTGATATAGACACTTTTAAAGGGATAGAGCTATGAAAAGGGTAAAAAGCAGAGCTTAGTAGGAGAAATTAACATCTGTGTGGCAAGGAGTTTCAGGACAGAAATCACTGGAACTATTACATCTGAACTAAGATCCAGGAGGTGGGGACATTTCTGCTCAACATAATATTTCCAGAATAAGTTTTTCAAGTCTATGTTATACACACTTTTGAGGTTTCTGTTCCAACGAGGGCATGCTTAATTATTTTAATCAATCAAATGGTGAGCACAACTAAGAATTAAATGTTAAAAATGTCTTACCTATCACATTAGAGCTTAAAGCATACTTTGGGGGAGCAGGTGCCATAAATCAAAGCACACAGTATGTCCAGATAAGAATTCTGATTGACACACTCAGGAATGTAGTAAAGATAGAAGAAACTGAAATGATAAATCTGCACAGATTGCTAGAAGTTGAGAGTCTCAAGCCTTGATCCTGGAAATAAGGTAGTCAAGGACAAGTGGTACCTTGGAGTAAAATGAATAAGCTGCCTCAAATATTCCTACTGAAGAAATAGAGTATCCAAAACAAATGAATAAGAGGAAACAAGACTACCAAACATGAGAGTGAAAACAACTAGAACTAAGGATTTACATATTGGAATTAATAGATAACAAATATAATGTTTTATTTAACGGGATAAAGGGCAATTTGAAAATACATACAATCACAGATAACCAAAATCAACAAGTGTACAAACTAGTATGTTTGAACAGTATTGACTTCATAATGGAAAATTCACATGCCAATTGTACACTGTGTATTTTCTCAGGCTAGCATAAACCTACAGGATTCCACATTGGATTCCAAGAGATAATACAGGCAGGGAACATTCCAAGTTTAGAAATCTCATGATCATATTTGGGACCATATTATAAAACTTTCAGATATAATTTCGGGTTCCCACAAATATTGTTTCTACTTGTAAGAATCACTTTTATCAGGAAAATATAAAGCACGAAATAGATTATATTTCAGGAGCACTCAAAGGTAGGTGTGGAGAGCAAAGGAGAACAACAGAAATTTGAAGATCTGAGGAACAGCTAGAGCTTGAACCTTTCAGGAAGGCCTAGTTGGTGAAAATTTATGAGTAGAATCATCTATCTTCCTTAGACAAACATCAAGAATCAACTGGCACCTCAACTGGACATGGGTAATCCGACAACTCTTGGTCGGTGAGGGCTCCTGGCAGGGTTCTCAGCTAAGCTGCAGATTGGGATTTGGGATGGAATTTGGGAATATCCAGACACACGGTTGAGCAGAGGCTGCGGATTTCCAGGATGAGATGTTGAGGCAGCAACAGGCAGTCCTGTAGGGCTGAGACACAGAGCAATGGAGAGCTGAATTGGAAGGGAATGAAAGGAGAGTCAGCTTACCAGGAACTGAGGTGGAGGCCCCGTGTTGAAATTGTGCTTGGTGCAGCCATAACCGGAAATCAACCAAAGAAATTCCAGCTGTGATGCATCCCATCAATTTATGCCAGAGCCTCGGATCCACCAAGCTAAAGTCCCGCCCGCCAGGCATCCAGAACCAAGGATTACAGTGAAATGGAAGTTCCTTATAGGACAAAACCTAAATGCTACCTGCCATGCCACCATATGGGTGGAGGCAGAACTGCAGTCTCATTGCCAATCTTGGCAATTCAAACCTATGCAAGGCCAGGAAAACCACACCCTCAGATATATAAATAGAATGCTGTATAGAATAAAGGCACAGAAATTTACATGAAATGATGGATCCAATTTAAAAAAAAAAACAGGAAAGTCTGAATAAAGCAGATGTGTGTAAATTACCTGAAAAGGAAATTAGTGCAAAAGTGATTAACATACTCAAGTGAATCCAGAAATCAGTAGAGGCAGTAAATGAGAATGTCAGGAAGCAAAGAGAAGAATTAAAACAAGACGTGTAAGAGACACGATGGTTGAATTAAAAACTCAATACAGAGACTTAACAGAGGATGGATGAAGCTTCCAATAGAATCATCAATTTGGGAGTTTCTGGTGATTCAGTTTTATTTCACTGATCTGTACCTTGTCACTATTCCAGTGCCACACAGTTTTGATCACTATTGCTTTGTAATATTGTTCTAAGTCTAAAAGTGTAAATCTGCAAATTCGTTCTTTGTTCTAATTTTTGCTTTGACTATTCAGGGTCTTTTGTTGAACTGTTCATAGTTGCCCCTTACGATGTTTTGAATTTCTGTGGTATCTGTTGTAACTTCTCTCCCTTTCATTTATGATTCTACTTATGACAGTTTTCCCCATTTTTCTTTTTGAATTTGACCAATGGCTTGTCAATGATGTTTATTTTTGTCAAAGAACCTACTTTTGGTTTTATTAGTCCTCTGACTTTTCCTTTGACTTTCTATTTCATTTACTTCTGGTAGAATTTTTATTATTTCCTTTCTTCTGCTGACTTTTGGCTGAAATTGTTCTTTCTTTAGTTGTTTGAAATGTAGAATTAGTTTATTAACAATTTTGTTTCTTGAGATAGTCTTGGACTGCGAAGAACTTTCTCCTTAGTACTGCTTTTGCTGCTTCCCATAGATTCTGGTAGCTTGTGTCCTCATTCTCATTTGTCCCAAAGTATTTTTAAGTTCATCTTTGATTTCCTCTTTTTCCCAAGAGTCCTTCAGGAATCTATTGTTGATTTTCCTATTGGGTTGTGGTCTTCCAGCTTTCTTTTTTTGGTTGATTTCCAGTTTTAGGCCACTGTAGGCTGAGAAGATATTTGGTATGATGGCAATCTTTGTAAATATATCGACAGATGTTTTGTGTCCGAACATATGATCTATCCTTGAGAATGTGCCATGAGCGCTTGAGAGTGAAATCTGAATTCATTGGGCAAACTGAGAGCATATGTCTATTAGACCTACCTGTTCCAGATGATCATTTAAAGTGGCTGTTTCCCTGCTAATTTTCTGTCTGGTTGATCTGCGCATTGCTGTAAGTGGAGTGTTGAAGTACCACACTATTATTGTGTTGCTGTCAATGTCTCTCTTCAGGTCTAATAATACTTGCTTGGTAGATTTTGATGCTCCTTCCTTTGGTGCATTGTATTGATAAGTGTTATGTGTTGCTGCTGGATTTATCCTTTAATCATTACATGGTGTCTATCTCTGTCTTTTGTTATGCTTTTCACATGGAAATCTGTTTATCCGATATGAGTATAGCTGTTCCTGCTCTTTGTGGTTGCTATTCGACTTTTTTATTGACTTCCAGCTGTTGACTTTGAGGCTTTGCTTATCGTTTGGAAGAAGGTGGGTTTCTTGAAAGCAGCAGAAGGTTAGGTTACGCCTTTTTAACCCTTCTTCCATTCTGTGTCATTTGATTGGTGAGTTCAATGCATTAATGTTTTAGGGTGGTTATTGATATACTGCTGCTTAGAGTAATTTTATAATTCGTCTTCTATATGTTGCTCCAGATGATAACTTTGTTCTCTTTCTCTTTTTAGGTCAGATGGTTGCACTTATGTTTTGATTGAATTCACCTTTTGGATTCTTCTTTGCTTTCTCTCTGGGGATGTATTTTGAGGCTACCATGAAGATAGCATTCACAGTACTATGCTACTACCTAATTTTATTTGAAAGTATATTAGTCTTCCTTGCATCTTAACTATCCACATTTTTGTTTTCTCTTCCTCCTCACATTTAATGTTTGCTGACATATCTTTTTTTCCGTGTGATTTTTAATGATTTATAGAGATTCCTTAAATATTTCTTGCAAAGCTGTTTTTGTGATGATGAACTCCTTTAACACTTCCTTGTCAGAAAATGTTTTTTTAATCATTTCTTCAGTTCTGAATGATAAACTTACCAGGATAGTCTCCTAGAATGAAAATACTTTTCTTTCAGAATTTCGATATATTATGCCATTCCCTTCTGGCCAGTAGTATATCATTTGAATGTCCTCTGAAAAACTTATGGGGGAAACTCTGTATGTGACACATTTTTCTCTGACTCCTTTTAATAGTATCTCTTTATCTTGTATTTTTGACATTTTTATAATGATGTGTAAGGTGTATTTCTGTTTCGGTATTTTATTAGGAACTCTTTGAGTTTCCTAGATCTAGAGGTTTCCTTGATCGCTTTCTTCTGTCCTATCGTCCATATCGCTGATTCTATTGGAAGCTTCATCCATCCTATTGTTGAGTCCCTCTACTGAGTTCTTTAATTCAGCCATTGTGTCTCTTACCTGCTTACTGTCTTGATTTAATTCTTCTCTTGGCTTCCTGACTTTTTCATTTACTACCTCTACTGATATCTGGATTCCCAGAATATGGATTCCACAGTATGTAAATCACAGTTACATTAAATTCCTCATCAGGTAATTTACATATGTCTGCTGTATTCAGTTTTCCTGAGTTTTTGATTGCCACATCATTTACATACATATCTCCATGACCTTGCTCTATTCAGCATTCTGTTTATATTTCCGAGGATTTGATTTTCCTAGCAATGTGTAGTATTGACTTGCCCAGAAATACCAATCAAGCTGAAGTTTTGCCACTACCCAAAAGGTGGCGCTAGCGGTTAGCGTTGAGGTTTAGGACTACCTTCTCACTGTAATCCACAGGGTGGGGCATCTGATGGGTAGGATTTCCGGTGGGGAGGTATGCACTTGGCGGTATTTCCACTCACTGGATCCCAGGCTCTGGCATAAAATGGTTGTGGGAGGGCTTTGAGGTTGGAATTTCTTTGGTTGACTTTCGGTTATGGCTGCGCATAGTGCAATCTCACCGTGTGGATGCAGCTCAGCTCCCAGTGCTCTGGCTCTCCTTTCACAACCTTCCACGTCGGCCTTCCGTGTGTCCACATCTCAGTCCCACGGGTAAGCCTCTCAATGCCTCTGCAGCATGTGTCAAAATCCCTATCCTCTGCCCCACCGCGTGCCCAAAGACTCCCGACCTCCATCGCTAATCCAAATCTGCAGTTTAGCTGAGAACCTCACTGGTGCCCTCACTCACTGTTACTTATCAGTTCTTCTGTCTCCAACTGAAACACCAGTGATTTCTTGGTATTATCTTAGGAAAACAGGTGATTTTTTTTGTTTTTTTTCCCAGTATCTGTAGGGACTGACCTGAAAGGGCATCCTATCTAGTCACTATCTGGAAGTTAATCTGATTGCACTTTTTTCCTACAGCTAATAATATCGTCTTTCCTTCTTGCCTTCTACCAACTTAGCTCTATTAGAGAAGATTCTTTACTTCTTTGAAAGTCTTCTTAACTTTCATGACTCCGTTGTATCTTCTAGATTCACAATCCATTGCGTTTCAAAGCGTTTGTTGTTTTCTTTTTTAATCTAGACTCCTTTAATAGGAAAGAGAATTACTACAAAATTTTATCCTACATATGCAGACTAAGCCTCGTGAATGGACATATTACACTTATGTTAGTTCTATGGATATAGGAAGGTGGGTGCTCCCTGATTATGAATAGCGCAATTACTAATTACTCATCAGTAAATACTTTTTCTATTTAGTGCTTGTTTTATTTAGACTATACAACAGATAGTTGGTTGCTCTCCAAATAGACATTAAGAATAATATCACCTAGAAACATGAATGTACATATAACTACTTTCTACATTTTTGCTTAATTTATTTTAATTTTACAAGTGATGAATAAACAAAAAGTTCTCAGGACTTCAGCCGTGGTTGTTTAAACTTAGAATTATGACCTATCATCTAAAGATTCTAAAATCCTAGACATGATCTCCATGTACTCTAGTGTTTAGTCACATTTGACCAACATTACTGGGTCCCACTAAGGACATGTCAGAATCTCCAAGTGAAGCTCCAGTTTATTACAAATCTCTCCAAGAAGTCTTCACAATGAGGATATGTGTATTTACAAAACATTCTTTTTACTTTTAGTTGAGAACTTCTTGCTTTTGTGTTTTTTTTTCAATATATGTTAATGGTAAATTGTCTTTCTCTACTAATCTAGGTCACTACTGGTAAAATAATGTCAACATGACATTATTTTCATTACTATCAATAACCCTGTCAATCACGAGAACATGATGCCTATCACAATTTTTTCAGCCCTTCTTCTTGTTTTTTCCTCAAATCTTAGCCTCCTTATTCACCTGGCTTTGGCCTTCAGTTTGACATCCTATTCTGTTTTCAGTCCTGCAAAGCTTCCTCCATGAACCTCCAGAAGTCCATCTCTACCGTGAATAGGGAGTTGACAACATTCTAATTTTCAGATTATCTGTGCCCCCAGTTTCTTTAATATTTCCTGAAAGACTAAGAACATCCATTTGATTATTTAAAGATGTTACATATATAATAATATTAAGTATAAAAAGAATAAAATCCCTAAACTTTTAATCTTCCACAGAAGGAATTCTAACTGCATCTATAAGAATTATAGAGAATTAAACTGGAGCACATATTACAATCTCACGACTGAACTCAAATGTAACTTTCTGTGGTTCTTCCTGTGATTTCATGTGTCTCATACTTCTAAAGTAAGTTTTAAGGCATTTTCCCCTTTTTGTGCCTATGATGAGTCCCATGTGATATTATTCTTCTGACACGTAGGAGACGGTGTCATCTCTATCTTAAGAAAGCTCCTTAAAAAAGGAACTCAATACTATGAAGGTTTTTCATGAGTCTGGGAGCACTAGAGACCATTATCTTGAGACTACCTATTATTGTTACCTATATTATCTTTAGATACCCAAAGTTTATGCTCTATAGGTCTACAACTCAATGTAATATCCACAAAATTTTTGTTGAAATCCAGACATGCCATGGAGAATTTTCAGTGATTTTTGTACTTGACTATCTGAGAACAAATGAAGTGATGGAAATGCAACTGGTTGAAAATATAATCTGAGATGTAGATAATTTCCTCGGAGAGTCTTTTACGTCCTGCATTGTATCATTTATTATATCATGTTGAAAATTTTCCAAGTCCCTAAGGTCTCCTTTACCCTTTACACTGGGGAAGGGAATGGAGTATCATAAGAAGCTGCTGCCTCGGGAAATGCTGGAAAAAGGGTGAGTAGGAAGAAAATGAACACACAATATGCACACTATGATTTTTTTCTCATGAGATAGCTGTTGTGGGGAAGAACCTGCTTTGAAGAGAAAACCCTCAGTTACTTCATAGCCTTTCATGATATACTTCAATTGCTCCCAAATGATTTCTTCTCAGCTTGGTCTCAGTCTTCTACCATCTGTACTCTCTTGTACCTAATGTACTATCAAGTTTTATCTCTAAATTCTCCTCTCATAATTTCAATACTCTAGGTAAATTAGTCATTATACTGTTTCCTGATTAAGTCTTTCCTCATTATATGCCCAGATCGCTCTGAAAATTCCTTCTCTTGAACTTACTTACCCAAACACTCGTTCTTCAAGATTTACCTTAAATTTCACCTTTACAAGAAGCCCCTTTTTCAAGTAAGGTAAAATGAGAGTGCAAATGTAGTCCCTTAGAAGGAATTCTAGTATCAGGAACATTTAATTTCAATGACTTTCACTGGATCTCAGAACTCAACAAAATGAAAATTGGAGGTTGGAAAAGAACAAGTGCAAGCAAAACAGAATGAAATAAGATGGGTGTATGAATGACTTGTGTGCAAAATTAATCCTATAGAATTAATAAAGTTGTTTTGAAAGAATAAAATCTTAGCTGACAGTAATCTCCATACTATTCAACAACTTACAAAAAGAAAATACTTCCCTCTGTCCTGGTCCTAAGTAACTGTTGCTCTGAATTTTGATATTGTAGGTTAGTTTACTCTTCCTAGTTTTCTTACTGAGACACATGTAACATATGTTCCCCTATATGTGATAATTTTCATTCACATAGCTATTTTGGGATTCATTCATGCTGTGAGTCTGAATAAATGCTTTCAATTGCTGGGAGGTATTATATTATATGGATATACCATTATTTTCCTATTCACAATTTAGAGGCTTTGAGGTTGTTTTCATTTTGGAGCTCTTGTGAATACAGCTGCTATGTAAAAATAATTAGGTATTTTGTGCTTAAATATAATGACGAGACCTATGTCATACAATTGGTGTGAGGTTAAATATGGTGAAAAGCATAGTGTTAGCCAAAAGTCAAAACGAATGTTGGCTTTCATTATTTTGTTGATGGTAAATTTCAGTTCCTGAAATGTGAGGCTTCAGAAATTGAGATGGAGAGTCTAGAATTAGGATTAGAAAGATTTATAGGCAAAATCAAAGATTTGACACTTCATTTTCCAGCAAGTCACAGGTTATCTACTTCTCAGAAGTCGTGTAACAACTCAATTCTGCAAACATGGAGGACCTTAAATATATCTGTTATTCCAAGCCGGCTTAATCTGTGGATACTGAAAAGAAATGATGCCACAGACTAGAGAAGGAAAGACAAGTCTAATTTGCCAAGACTTAGAGAAATCATGATAGATCGGAATTTCTTCTAAGACTTACCAGCAGCATATTCAAGAGACCAGTCACAAGGATATCTTTCAATCCTGGAACTGGAGTCAGAAACAGTCAAAGCGAAGACACCTTTTGAATCCCATGCAAGTCTATGCATATGGGAGACTTCAGGGGCTCCAGGCCTACAACACATAAAGGGAACTTCTAAGTACTTTGGATTTTACAAATTGCACAAAAGCAATTACATCAGGCAGACCTGGTGAGTTTCTGGGCAGTTCTGTTGCAGGACCTCAACACACACCAGCCCTTGGCCCAGCACATCATTCTTCATATTGGGCAGAGATGATAACAAGTGTGGGTCACCGTCTTCCCACAGCTTCTCTGCAGACATCAGGTAATACTTGGAAATATCTGCAGACAGAAAGGGAAATATCAAGGGACAGAGTGTTTGCAACTATGCACAGAGCATCGAGAACTGTTTTCTACTTTTTCACATATATTTTAACTTTCATAACAATTTCATGATATGTTTATTAGCCTCATATTTTGATTGAGAGAACTGAAATGGAAGAGTTCAAGCAACGTGTTTTTGTGATCTGTGGCCTTGAGGGCATAGAGGCTTGCCAGGGAGGGAAAGAGAATGAGGCTTCCAGAAGGATGGTCTGAAAACTCGCTGAGATTAGGAGATTGTATACGAAAAACAGATTGATGTGATCCTGGAGAGTGTTTTACCATGAAGAGCTCTCAGTTTTACTTTAATCTTTTAAAATGTCAATCCTCTTTGGAATGTGATTCTATTATAATGTGTGGTGTCCATTTGTGCGTATATACATATATATATTTATATATGTACACACATGCATATATTTAATGTTACATATGTATTAAGACTGTATCTTATTAAACTCTTTTGGGACACAGAAATAGTCTTAGAGTTGAGGAATTCTGTATTCTACCAACAGATCTACATCATAAGGCACTGTTTTGAGGTTATGGACAGTGAGATACTACTTATATTCTGCAAGTTTTCCAAATGCTTTTACTCTGTAGTTCTCTCCACAACTTTTAAAGCTTTTATTTTCTTACTTTTTCTATGACAATTAATTTACCCATTTTTTTTATTTACAATACTTCAAGTTCCACCTCATACATCACCAAAGCAATTACTAACATTTCTTTTAAAGGTATCAGTACAAATTACTCAACAAGCAAGTATTGAATGCATAAAGCTAAGTCTACATTCCTTATAACTTAAGTTTAAAGTGAGCATTTTTAAATCAGAAAATCAAAGTAAACTTGCGATCAATATTTATCGATAAGGTGATTTAGCATATCATATGATCTAATAATTACAAAGGAAATTTCTGTAACTATGTGTGGACACCAAGATAAAAGCAGAAGAATAAACTGACCACCTGTGAATTGGCAGAATTCTAAAAGGTAGGTTTATATGGGGGTGCACCCCAGTGGAGTAGCAGTTAGGGCCACTGCTTCTGACTGAGTGCTGTCTACATATATCCCAGGTCCCTTCCTTGGATGGGCTAAAAACCAAAATGAATAACTAAATAAAAATAAATTAAAACTGTTTCCTCCTCTTCACCCTTTCAGTCTGCCTAATTATGGGAATCTTTCCTTTAAAAAAAAGTGTGTTCTGTGTGTGTGACTTTAACTACTCAGCAGCCTCTATAGTACATAATCATGCTTTCATGATGCTTTTGAATTCAGGTTTGAATCTCTAAAATCTTCAGAGATTTATTCCCAAAAGGCAAGCAAAACTAAGTGAGCTACATAAGCACAGTGAAATTGATCGGTTACTAAAAGATGACTGAGTTCATATTGATAAAGGTAAGATTCTGACATTTGTTAAATAATCTGATATACTTATTTTCATTACCATTTGAGAGCATTCCACTACCTAAAATTATATCTTCTTCCACGATCTTAGTGGGAGATAGAGAATAAATAATGAAGCAATTAGTTATGAAGCAACTTTGGCTGAATTTTCATTTCCACTATCAGTTACTGTGAATAAACAGGCATAAACTTAGTTACCAGTATTCCATGTGTATCTTCCCCTAGGACAGAAGCTCAACAGTCTTTTAATGCTATCCAACTAGGCACTGCCCAATAATTCAATAAATTCATCACTTCAAAGATATTCTTGGACATTTATTGATGTAAAGATTTTAAATGAAGACAAAACTGTCACGATAAAGAGCTTTGGAGAAAGAATTAATTTGTTTATATGCTGAATATTATCATGTCCAAGTAGTAACATAACATAACAAAACAGATAGAAAAATATCAGAAACGTTGTAGATTTTGATCAGCTATGTGACTGATTCTCTTTGAAATTCTAGATTCCAATCACTCAGCAGAACATTGTTCTAAAGTACTATAAGCTCATTCCATGAAGTTTCAGTTAAAAAACATTGTTAGAGCTGACAGTACTTTGATGAACGTTATAAAGCTTTGATAATGTTATGCTCTTTTGCACAGTGCTTACATTAACATTCTAAATTACTTAATTAAAATAATATGTGAATGCAAAATTTAAAATATAAGTACAATAAGTTTATAATAAATAAACCTGCTGATAACTCTTGTACTCTCCAGGTGAGTGTCAAGATTAATTGTATTTCTGCTTTAAAAACATGTTCTGATTAAACTGAAAAATGTAGATAACTTCATGTTTCTTTTATATTTAACTGCAAGAAGGCTTACGAATAATCTATTGAAACTCAGTGCCAGAGGTACTGAATTCTGGTTTAATTATTTAATTTTATTTCTTGCATACTTACTGAAGGAATGTGCAGAAAGATATTCAGGATTTCACTGTCTGACTCCGTATTTGCTATGCAAACTAGCATAACATCTTTTAGACTGTTTACACAACCATTAGATAATTAGTATTATTTTATGACAAACTACAAGTATGTCTTTACATTAAATAAACATATATTATTTCTATTTCTAAATCCTGTGACTATAGTAAGCATGTACTAAAAGTAGAGTACAATTAAAGTTGTTGTATACCGAACCTTACCTTAAATTTCTTTATATACACCTATTATCAAAAAATACATAGTATATTCGGTTATTCTCATCTGATTTGTATTATTATTATTTATCCTCTGACCCTAAACCGACCTTAGAGGTTCATGTGGCATTAAACCGGAAAACGAAGAAACTTTCTCAGCATGTAATATGTACAAACACTTGAGTAAATATTTGTATAATGACTCCCTGTATATGTATCAATGAAAATGAAACCACTGAATTTGCAACTTCTTACTGTAATGTTTCTGCACAGGTTTGTTCTGCAGCAGATACATGATCTCATGGATTCCCTGAAGAATGGCAACCACACTGCAGTAACAGTGTTCATTCTATTGGGATTAACTGATGACCCAATCCTTCGAGTCCTTCTCTTCATGATCATCCTTTTTATCTACTTTGTGACCATATTTGGAAATCTCAGCACAGTCACGCTTATCACAATCTCTTCTCAGCTCCATCATCCTATGTATTTTTTCCTGAGTCACTTGGCTTTTGCTGACATAGGCTATTCATCATCTGTCACACCCAATATGCTTGTGAACTTCATGGTAGAGAGAAATACAATCTCCTCTCTTGGATGTGCCATCCAGCTTGCTGCAGTTGTTTTCTTTGGGACACTTGAGTGCTTTCTTCTGGCTATTATGGCATATGATCGTTTTATGGCAATCTGCAACCCACTTCTGTACTCTACCAAAATGGCCACACAAGTCTATGTTCAATTACTTGTACTGGCATACATAGGTAGTCTTATCAATGCTTCTTCCTTTATTGTTTCCTTATGTTCTTTTTCCTTCTGTGGATCAAATCGAGTCAATCATTTTTTCTGTGATTTTACTCCTTTAGTTGAAATCGCCTGTTCAAATAACAGTATCCCTTCGGTGGTTCCCTCATTTACTTCTGGCTCCATCATTGTGGTCACAATCACAGTCATTGCCATCTCCTACATCTACATCCTAATTACAGTCCTGAAGATGCACTCCAATGATGGGCACCATAAGGCTTTCTCCACCTGCACGTCCCACCTGACAGCAGTCACTCTGTTCTATGGGACCATTACATTCGTTTATGTCATGCCCAAGTCCAGCTACTCAACTGACCAGAACAAGGTGGTGTCTGTGTGCTACATGGTAGTGATCCCCATGTTAAACCCCCTTATCTATAGTCTTAGGAATAGTGAAATTAAAGGGTCTCTGAAGAGAGTACTTGCTAGAAAGTATTTTCTTAGCTAAACCTGTTATAGAATGATACATCATAAATAAAATAATTAAAGAACATGGAATTTCTGAGATCTGAATATACCACTCCTGCATCATAAATCATAAAATTAAATGTGATGATATAAAAAATAAAGTTATAAAGCATATTTTCTATTATTAAATTGCAACCAATAGGCCCATTATGACTTATCTTTAATAAAAGTCAATTGAGGCACCTCCTAATGGCATAGCATATAAATTCACTGGGCATAACCCACATACATCCCAAGGACCCAGGTTCCAGACCTGGGGTTGGGGAAACAACCAAGATTAACTACTGTATCAAAGAAATAAATGTTCCTTCCTCCTCTGACTTCCTGCCTGCCTGCCTGTCTAATTATCTTCATTCCTGCCTGAACCTTTCCTTTAAAAAAAAGTCAACTCTATGTATAGTCGCAAATTGATATACATAAAAATAATCTGCTGAAAATAATCTTTTTAATTGTATACATATTTTTTTCAAATACAAAGTAAGCCACTGTGCATCTCAATCTTTAAGGTTGTGCCCATTTTCAATAGCAGTTTATTCTAATGTGATCATGTTAATTATGGTGTGTCTCAGCAGAATGATAAAAAAGAACCAAGCAGCTAAATACTAGAGACAGTCTTCCTGCAGTAAAGCTATCTGCTGGGGATTAGCTTTGTAAACTCGTAAGTGCTCTTGGTCTTGGGCTCCATTGCAGTTATAGGTTATCCCATAAAAGAACAGGATCAGATGCACCTAACCTAGGTTTAAATTCTTCTATCAGGTAAAACCAATGACTTCTTTGTGGAAATGATCAGGGTTACAAAATTCCTCAAGAAATGAGTAGAACAAACTCTTGCAGTGATTTTTATGGTCAGATTTACATCCTTTAGGTAAGTTTGAGGAAAATGAATTGTTTTTCACATGTGAAGCTTAACCTGACTCTGTATACTGAGGGTAAATCATATTTCTTTTTCTTATCCTGTCCTCTGTTTAAATTTTGGACAGAAACACAGAATTTTAAGCACAAATAGTCTAAAATGAAATTATTAGTCCTTATCCCAACCTAGTTCCCTCCAATTTTCTGTAACCCAATAACAGATACTATAATTCAATTTATTAAAAAAGCAGAGAGAGAAGAGAAAGATGATGCATAGAATGTTCCCTCTTTTATTCCTAAGAGAAAAAACTAAGAATGGTCAGCTAAAAGGATATCATTAAAGGATTCTCACAGCATTATGTTGAGGTTGAGGCACCTCTGAATCAGAGGCCAACAGGGACTTGGAAGGAACACTGAGGAGATCCATGTACAGGTGTGACAGAAAGAGGATAGAAAGAGATTATAAGGCTAAGCAGTTATGGTCTGGTGCAAATAAAATAGCAGGGCCATCACCCAAGCCATGAATCCTGTGAAGGGGAGAACAGTGGATGTGTGGTAGCACAACCTTTAGCTCAGGTGAGGCCCAAGGTGAAAGAGATTGGGTATTCTACACTGCTTGGGATCTGAGCAAGAAGGACAACAGAAATAAAGTTCTGGATTAAACTCCCTCTTCTCTACTGAACAGAATCTGTACTCACACCATGAACTACACCAATAGTAGATAGGCTGTAGAGTCTTCAATCTGGGGTTCCAATAAAAAACCCAGGTGATAATGTGAATACAACAGACATATGCAAAATACTTGAGGATTTAGGAAACAGTGATCATCATACTCATGGAAATCAGAAAACAAAAGAAGAAAAAGAGAACAAAAAAGAGAAGAAATGAATCAGCCCCAAAAGATATCAAAGAAATAAAGAACACAACAGCTGACTTAAATAATTCCATAGAGGGACTGAAGAATAAGGCGGATTAAGCCACCAATAAATAAGTTACCTAGAAGGTAGAGCAGAGCAATGCACTCAAGCAAACCAGCGAAGAGAAAAAAGAATGCAAAGAAATGAAGACAGCATTAGAGACCAATGAGATAACAGCAAAAGAAACAATATTTACATTATAGGACCCTCAGAAGGATAAGAGAGAGTAAAGGAGGCAAAAACTGTACTTG
>RJWH01008908.1:6881-26703 GCA_004363575.1 Solenodon paradoxus | reverse complement strand
GGATTCGGGGGGCCTCTTGGAACTCCCTGGCCCTGTGCAGACCTCACCCCTTGGTCTCCCCATCAGCGGGCCCTGGTGGAGACCCACCTGCGACAGATCTGTGGTTTGGAGCAGCAGCTACGGCAGCAGCAAGGTCTCCGGGAAGTAGCGTTCACCAGCCTGAGCCCCCCGCCGGCCCCCACCCCGCCCTGTGCTGATCTGGATCTGCACTACTTGGCTTTGAGAGGAGGATCTGGCTTGAGTCATGGTGAGATTTCAATGACTCCTGATTTCTCCACCCCAAAGTCCGTAAACCTAACCCCCCGTTTCAATTCTCTGGATACCTCCGACTTACCTCCAACACCCCATTATATTTGAAATTTCTCTCCCAGTCATGCCATCCCTCCTTACCAGCGCTTTCCTCCCTTCATCCACTATTACACCAGTTTCTCCCAGGGCACCAGGTCTTCCCTCCCTCATTCCCTGGCTACCTCATACGATTCCTGTGTGTGCCAGCAGAGGGCGCCTCCTCCCAGCATTGCCCTGCCTGAGGGGTGATGAGGGGAGGCCCCTCAGGATGCTCAAGACTGGAGTCCGGCCGGGAAGCCCTTCAAGAAGCCATCTTTTCCCTGGATTCCAAGAAGACTAGAAAAATCAGCTGAGCCCCTCCTTTTTCACTGGGGTATCTGCCCTCCTGCTGTGTCTCCTGGTCCCTCACGCCGCAGTCCTCACCTGTTCACTGTGTGCTGTTGGGGGACCATGTCAGGTTGTGCAGCAGGAACCCGTTGACATTGTCCCCTCTCCTGCCAGCAGGCTGGCCAGGCCCCGCGCCGAGTGCGAGCGAGCTGGAGCGGCAGCGGCTGGAGGAGGCCCTGGAGGCCGCCAGGGGAGAGGCCCGGGGGGCTCAGCTTCGGGAGGAGCAGCTGCAGGCTGAGTGTGAGCGGCTACAGGGGGAGCTGAAGCAGCTGCAGGAGACCCGGGCCCAGGTGAACAGGGGCGCCGGCCCCTCCAGAGCTGAGGGCGTCCTCACTGAGGAGAAGGCGGGAATGGTCGAGAAGGGGGTTCCGGGTGCGGACCAGCTGGTGTCTGACTTCTCCGTCTTCTCCCTTAGGACCTGGCCTCCATCCAGCCAGAGCGGGACATGGCGTGGGTGAAGAGAGTCGGGGATGACCAGTAAGTCCTGAGCGCGAGGGCTCCCCGCCTCTCTACCCAGACAGGCACCCCCGGGCTCCCGCTTTGGTTCATGTCTCCCCTTCCCCATTGCCCGAGCTGTGGTGTCTGCACGGCGACATGGCTCTGTGTCCCTCCCAGGAAGGCGACGGGATGCTCCGGTTCTGGGATGTTCCTTTGCCGGCCTCTGGCACCCAGCTCTGCCCTTCTCGAGGCATCAGGGCCTGAGAAACACTTCCTCAGCTGCTTTGCTGCTGTGTGTTGTGTCGCCTGGTAAACCTTGGCCCCCATTGTCTAGCTCAGCAACAAGGTCCAGCCAGTTGGGTTAACCCTGCCCCCCTCAGGAAAAGGACACGGTGTCTTTGAGGATTTGTGGTTCTCAGCTCCGACTTCAAGGGGGAGAAAGCCAAGGCTTGTCGGGGTGGGGGGGCTTCCTTGACATCGTACAGTGGCCAGCAGTGGGATCAGGGCATTCTTATCCTGCTGGGCATGCCTTTGGACTCCTTCCAGGATGATGGACAACAGGAAGCAAGGAGGGAGTTTTGTCGGTGGGGAGCCTAAAGGTGGGGGGTTTCTGGGGGGCACCCAGCAGCAGGGAGAGGGCGAGTGGCAGTCTGGCAGCAGCGAGCCAGAAGCTTCTCACATCCTCACTGAACTCCTCCTCTCCCACTTTCTGAGAAATAGAGCGAAACCTCCTTCCGCCTCAGCCTGTCCCCCGAGACGAGGCATGTGGCACAAACTCCCTGATTGTCGCTGAAGGGGAAGACTGAGGCCCAGAGAGGGACATGAACTAGGCTTCAGCACACAGCACACCCACTCATAGGACTTGGGGGCCCTCCTGCCAGCAGACTGCCTCCTCGCCCTCCCCCCTGCTCTGGCCAGTTGGAGATGGCCCTCATCTCCCTCTGCACCCCAGGGCGAGGGCCGGGGTGGAGCTGTGACATCTAGGGGGTGAGAATCTACTCTGTCGTACTAGCGGGTGGATCCCTCAACTAGGTCGTGGGGGTGTCTGGGGCCTCTGCGGAGAGGGTCCATCCTTGCTGTGGCTGGCGCTCAGAGCCCACGCTAGCTGTGCCCAGACCTGGAACACAGACACGCACGCTCTGGAATCCTAGCTTGCCCGCCGAGTCATGGCGTAGGGCCTTTTATGGGTCATGGAGTCCAAACCCCACTGAGGAGACCCGCGATAAAGGCTCCCAAATTGGTTCCACCCCAAGAGAGGACAATTTTGACAGGACTGGGGTTGGAATAGTCAGGCTTCAAATCCCAGGACTGTCTTGGGTGCTGAATGGCTTTGCTTTACCGTCTTTGCCCCATGGCCCCAGGTCCCCCTCACTGACTTGAGGTCAGTTGTTGCTGGGAGATGTGACAGGAAGGCGGCAGGTGGGGGCAGGGAAGAGGTGCTGGGTGCCAAGGGGCCACAGCGTGTGTGAGCGGGTGGAAGAGAACCCCTCCCGGAGCTGCTTTTGAGGTCGAACCACCCATGCCACTTCTTCTGGTAGGAACACCCCTTTCCTTCTCACCCGAGCTTGAGCTCGGCATCCGCCCACCCAAGCCCTTTGGCCAGAGGGAACTGGGCTCAGTGAGGGGTAAACCTGAACTGGTCTTACCAAAGGTGACCTCTTGGCTCCTTCCCCTCTGTCCAGTGGTTTGGCTCAGCCTCCAAGCCTCCCGGGCACCTGCCTCCAGAACCAGCCAGGCCTTGCCTGTCAAGCCCGACTCTTCCTCTCAGGCCGAGCATCTCTGGACAGCCCCAGCTTGGCAAGAGTTAATTCTCAGAGGAAGTTCTCACTCACACAGTAGTTTTATTTTCTTACAAACTCAGCTCCTTTTGGTAATAGGCCGCTCCTGAATGCCCCCTGCCCTGTCCTCTCTCCTGTGGAGACCTCAGTCACCTGCTCTCAACAAACTCTCTCAACCACCCCTCCTCTCCCTCCTTCTGTCTGACCCTCAGGCCAGCAGAAATGTGGGTGCTCCAGGCGGCCAGTGTGAGATTGGATCATCCAGGTAGGGGTGTAATCAGCATGAGGAGGACCCAGAGGATATTAAAGCTGTGGAGGGACCTCAAGTTCCTGAGTTCACTGTTCCCTGTGTGGGAATTTTCTGTGTCCCCAAAAGATGTTTCCCCATCTCAGTCTGGACGCCTCCAGGGCAGCCAGTTACACTGCCGGAGTCCTGGCTCTTAAACTGCCCTCCCTCGTGCTGCTCCTGCCTCTGCTCATCCTCTCTGGGACCAGACCCGTCCTGAGGACTGCAGGCCCTAGGGTTCTCTGTCCTTCCCTTCTCAGCCCCTGACCGATAAACTCTGGTCAGTGTTCCCCAGAAAATGGGCACCCAGACCAGGTCAGACTGCCACCCTCAAGGTCTGACCTCTGGGCAAGATCTCCTTTCATTTGGTCAGCTAGTATCTGGTGGCTAGTGCCTGGGGGGATAGATTGCCCCAGATGATAAGCCCCTGGGGGTCACTCAGGGGCCAAAAACAAGGAGGGAGCATATAGGAGTAGAGACCACCTGCGCTGAGTTTGTAAGGACCCCAGGAGGAGTCCTAGCCAAGATGAGAGGGCGAGAACCCCAGGCCTCCTCCCTTCTAGTCCAGCTCAAAATCACAGGGTTCCTGACTTGTGCCTTTCTGAGGGTATGGCCAGTGTTGAGGATGAAAGGGAATTTGTGAAGAGAGGGCGCTCTGAAGGTGAGAGAGGGCACTCAGGGTGTGGGGAGGTCTTGGAAGTGAGGGCCCAATAATTGTGGGGGCTCCTCTGTGAGGGCTCCATAAGTAAAGGTGTTCAGTGAGAAGATGAGGATGAGTGGCAGGGAGAAAGCTATAGGCCTTTTTTCCCAACATGGGGGGCTCAGTTTTGCAGCCTGGGCCCTTTTCCGCCCCCCCCCCTTCTCCACCCACAAGCCTCTGCGTGGGCTGCGGTTAGTGGTGGGGGAGAAGTGTGAACTCAGAGAGAGAGGATGGAAACTCTGCACAGAGGTCAAGGGCAGTGTGGGGTGGGTCAGAGCGGAAGTCGGAGACCCCCGTGTACCCAGAGCTTAGCCTCACACCCAGAACCAGAGGGCCCAGGCTCCCCCCACCCTCCCTTCTCACCCCACTGACTTCCTTTCTTCAGATCTCCTTCAGCCAGGGCACTGCTGTACGCACAGCAGTTAACCCTGAGCACTGGCCCTCCTGGGGGCTCCCCGAAGGTAGGGAGGGGCTCTGAAGTTGAGGGTCACCACTGCCATCTGATTGTGGTCTGGGGGAATGGGTGGGCCCTGAGCCTGTTTCTAACCTTTTTCCTCCCTGGCTTCTTACACCAAAGTCCTTGAGCTGGTGTCTCCAAAAAAGTACCAAGACTGGTCGCCTTCTGTCCACCTGTCTCCTGGGCTCTGGCTTTTAGTCCAGGCAGATGCATGCAAGGCAGTTTACCAACAGCATTTTATTTAATCCTTACTAAGTGCATGCCAAACGCATTGTCCCCTTGACAGCTGAGCAAGCTGAGGCACAAAGAAGTTAAGTAATGGAGAAGCCAAGCACAACTCTGGGCAAGACCTGAGCCAATGGGCGGTGGGACGGCCGTGGTGTTCTGGTTCCGGCTCTTAGGTAGGAGGTCCTCTGAGGGAGCACCAGGTGATTCATTGGCCAACCCTGATCACTTTTGAAAGTGAAAGGGGACACTATTAATAATTAGGCTGGGGCAGCTGGTGGGAGCCAGGCCAGTGCTGGCCCGCTGGGATGGGGGGCCCTGCCTAGACGGGACCCCGGTTCTCAGCCCCTTGTGAGCGGCTCAGTTCAGCCGCAGCTGGGAGGCTTTCTAGACACAGCGAACATCTGGCTGTGCTGGCAGCTTGGCAGGAGCTGCCAAGAAGAGCCAGGCTCTGCGCACCGCAAGCTGAGCTGGCCGCTTGCCGGGAGAGCGAAGGGCTCAAGGCGCCCGAGAGGAAGTGGTGGAGCCCTGGGTTGATGCAAAGCGACTTCCTCCTCCTCCCCCGGCCCGCAGCCTCAAGTCCGCTCTGCTCCACGGCCTGGTGCTTGTGGTCCCTCCCCGAGGGTCTGGCGGGAAGACTGATGCAGGGTGTGCCTGTGGGTGGTGGAAAGTTTGGTCCCTAAATTCCCCCACAGGGGTGAGGTGGCTGAAGGGTTGGGCACACTCGCACAGGTGGAAGGGCTGGGAATGCTGGTTTTCCCTTCTCTTTGAGACAGCTGGTCGTTCTGTCCACATGATCTAATCCTGCCCCCAGTCCTAACACTGGCCCCATCCCTAACTCTAGCCCTGTCCCTAATCCTCAGCCCAGTGCTACCCACAGTCCTGATGGAAATGAACTATCAACCCTAGCCCTGATCTGACCCCAACCTCAGCTTTCATCTCGAACCCACCTCCAGGTCTAATTCACACCCACTGCGTCCCCGGTGCACTGCCCTGGCGAAGACCCTGCCCTGGGACACCCGTGTCTCCCAGCTGGTGTGGGGCAGAAAGAGACCTTTTGCAGAGGAGGAAACCTAGGTCTCTAGTCTTTCAAATTGTAGTCTCTTTGTTGATAACTGAGGAGGACTACTTCCAGAAGAATATTTGAGATCCCGAAATTACTTGTGGAAAGAGTGAATGAAAATACGAGTCAATGAAGGATAGAAAGATGTGTAGTGAGGAAGCCCTCCTTCCTGCCAGCTCTGCCGCTTGCACTCTGGCTCCTCTCAAGGTGCCAGCTCAGCAGGCTGAGGTGCCAGGGGCAGGCTGGAGTCCTGCGCTGGGCCACCACTGCTCTATGACCTTGAGCCAGCCATTTAACACTTCAGTCTTGTATTTCCATGTGTGGCTAGCACCCTCTTGTCCCTTCCTAGGGCAGAAGAGGTGATACTCAGGGCTCCCAGGCCACTTGTCCAGGTCCCCAGGCTCTTCCTCCTCACCCTTTTTCTCTTCTTTGTACCTTTCCCCTTTCCTGATCCTTTGGAAGGGCGCTTTATAGCAAAGTAGCCAGTAGCCTGGACTTTGGAGTCCAGGAGGCTGGGGCTCCCATCCCAGCAAATCCATTACTACGAGGCTTTATTACTACGTTGATCAAGTGACTTAAGCTCTGTAGCCTCAATGGTGTTACCTGTGAAATGGACGTAATAATGACAGCAGGCACCACCCCATCATGGGGTCGTTATGAAGGCTGAGAAAAGTTTTTAGTACAGTGCTGACCCTGATAAGCACTCAGATTATCTATGATTCTTTTCACTCCGAGTTTCTCCCAGATTCTGAGACTCAGACAGAACTTTTCCTCCATAATTTAATAAAGAAAAATCCAGATACAGCCATCTGCTGCTGCTGACTGGACCCATCCTTCCCAAACAGTCATGGTGGTGGAAACTAGCACTCAGGTGTGGGCCAGGAAATGGAATGCGTATGTACGTGCACGTGTGTGTGCGACTCTTGGTTGTGTTGTGAAGTTGAGATTGTTTTTTTCCACTGAATTGGCAGTGTGTTTTCTAATGTGAGTCATTTAGGTCATTAGCGTATCTAGCATCTTGAATTGGGGAGTGACAGTCCGATTGGGGGGACAGTCATCCCAAAGGGCCATGGACACTGGGAGTTGAGGCCCCACCACCTTGCCCAGAGTCTCAGAGACCCTTGTGAGGGCTTCCTGGGGCTCCAGCAGGACAGACCTGCCCTCGGCACCCTGCCAGGCTGGGCCTTCTGGGCAGGGGCTCCGTATGTTTCCTGCTGCCATGTCTGTTTTGCTGTGAAGAAGGTGCCAGGGCCTGGGCAGTGGCAGCTGGGGTAATTCCTGACAAGGAGAGGAAGGCAAGGCAAGCAGGGGAGAGATAGAGACCTGGGAACTAAGTGTGGCAGGTGAGAGCTCCAAAGCGAGGTGTGAAGACAACGGCCTGTATCTGTCACTTGAGATTCAGCAGTGAAGGCAGATGGGGAGAAAAGCTGGCTGCTTGGTCAAAGGGGGCCTCCATCGGTGCCCTGCCCAGAGTCCCTGCCTGCCCCCACCCCCGAGGGGCTAGCCTGATTCTCCAGAACCCCCCAGTCTGATGGCAGAGACACAGCTCCTCCAGATTGCCCCGCATCTGAGCTCCTCACACAGGCTTCCCTTGAGAGTTCCTAATTTAATGCGGGACACACAGACCAGACCTCCCAGTCTGGTAAGGTAGGCGCTGTTTCTTCCCACAGACCCTGAAGATGAGGGTGGAGGAACACAGGACATAAAGCAAACATCAGGTGCACCTTGGCCGGGGTCCTAAAAAGAACTCCTTCCACTCTGGTCTTGTCCATCCCGATCTTTTTTTTTTTTTTTTTTTAAGGAAAGTGTAGGGAGGAATGAAGGTGAACAGAGGCAGGCAAGCAAGAAGAGAGAGGAGGAAGAAGCACTTTATTTTATTTAGTTGTTCATGTTGGTTGCTCCCCTCCCTGGTCCGGACCATGCACCCAGGTCCTTGGGATGTATGACTTCACTCTGGGGCAATGAGCACTCTTTCTTCTTGAGAAGGGGCCTTGCTCTCTGAAGACCCAACCTGTTTGCTCTGGTCCAAATGGGTTTAACATAGTTTTGCTGTGAGAAGGACCATTCTCTCCCGCACCACCCAGCTCTGCCCCCAGGATTAGTAAGAGAGCCCTCCGGTGTCTGCTCTCTGCACCTCAGCTTTTCCTGCTCTGCCCTCACCATTTCCCCTTCTCTCCTCCAGGGTCAGACACACACACACACACACACACACACACACACACACACACACACCCACCCCCCATCCTCACTCTCCAGCTGACCTCATACTGACCCTCACTTCATCCACCTATCTACATCTTGGCACATGTCCGTTACCAAGGGATGGCACCAGGTCCCCAGGGGCTGCAGGTCCCCCGCTCACTACTGCTCAGGGCCCTGCAGCTCCTGGGGCAGGTAGCCTCCCCTGGGAGCGGCTCTTCTGGAGTAAGTAGCTGAGCCTCGCCTGCCATTTGCCTTCAGCTCCAACTTCCACAAAGTTCCACAATCCCTTGTGGACTCCATGAGGAGAGGAGGAAAATGAGGAAACCACAATCCCTGCCTCCCAGGCTCTGTCCAGACCCCAAACAGAGATCAAAGCAGTGACCAAGGCCATGTGTGGTCAGGAAGTGTGTGCTGGAGTCCAGAGTGGGAGAGAAGGGTCGGGCAGTGGAGAGTGGTTCCTTTGATGGTTCCAGGTCAGGTGACCCAAAGAGAAAGGAAGAGGAAAGGAAGTGGGGCCAAGTCTTTGCTAAGCTCAGAGTCTGTTCCAGTTCCAAGAGGGTGGGTGCCCAGGAGGCCTGAGCCGGCAGTGGGGAGGAGAGAAAAATGAACAGAGAGGCTCAATTCATCATCTATTTACTGAACATTTGGGTAACAGGCCTTGGTAATATAAATACAGTGAAAGAAACCTTGCCTTCCAGGAACTCCCAGTGAAGATCCAGAACAAGGCCACCTTTGTTATGGACTCAGTGTGAATGGCGCCCCCTGGAGGTGTGCAGTGCAAAGCACCTGTTCACAAAGAGCTCTAAGTAAAGGCTAGTAGAGGTAGCCAGGCGCTCCGGGGCAGCTCTGGGGTGGAAGCCAGTGGCCCTGGAACTGGGAAGACTTGAGTGCAAACTAATCAGTTGGCACCTCTCCCGAGCCAGGAGGCCATGCCTTCCCTTACGAAGTGGGGCTCATCATAGACTGGACAACAGTGGTCCCCAGGCCAAAGGTGAGGACTCTTTCCATGGCCTCCTTTCCGCAACACATGGAGTGCATCGACACCTTCATAGTCTGCACTCCTGGAGAAAATTCACAGTGGCAAAAGTTACTCTAAACCAGTGCAGCTTCTTGATGAATCTGTATTTCATTCATCACCATAGCTTCTTAAGATTAGAAGAACATTCAGACACCCTTAGGAGACACATTCAGGCCACTGTGGTGCACGCATGGGTTCAGAGGCCCTTTAGAATCAGTGAGCTCTGCAGGCCTAGCTCATAGGAGCCACTGGCCCAGGTAAGGTTCACTGGGAAGAGAGGGAGGCTCCCTGGAAGAGATGGCATTTGAGGTGGACCTCGAAACCCAAGAGGACTTCTGCAGCTGGGGTAGGAGGACCCAGGAGGGGAGGTAGGAGCAGATGCTCCAGCAAAGGCAGCTCTTGCTTCACAGCTGTGACAGTAGACCCTCACCTTCTCCACTCCCTGCCCTCCGACCTCAGGGTCAGGGCAGGCCAGGGTCAGGTCTTGACCCTTAGGGACTGGGGTGTCCTTCAGAGTGAATCTGGCGCTGGCGTACACGGAGCTGACAGAGGAGCTGGGCCGGCTTCGGGAGCTGAGTTGCCTGCAGGGGAGGATCTTGAGGACGCTGCTGCAGGAGCAGGCCCGGAGTGGCGGTGAGAGGGGCAGGGCCGTGGGAGCTGGGAGCAGGCAGTGGGCGGCCATCCCTCCACCTCCTTTCCCTGGTGCCGGTAAGCTCCTGGCTCCCCAGTTCTAACTTCTCTCCATCACTGTCCTCCAACCCCTCCCGCTTCTCTTCCAGGCCAGAGGCATTCGCCGCTGTCGCAGCGGCACTCCCCGGCCCCGCAGTGCCCCTCCCCGTCCCCGCCGGCCCGGGCGGCGCCCCCATGCCCCCCTTGCCAGTCCCCCGTTCCCCAGCGCCGCTCCCCCGGGCCCCCGTGCCCCTCGCCCCAGCAGCGCCGCTCCCCGGCCTCGCCCTCCTGCCCGTCGCCCGTACCGCAGCGCCGCTCGCCGGTGCCGCCGCCGTGCCAGTCCCCCAGCCCGCAGCGCCGCTCCCCGGGGCCCCCCACATGCCCGGCCCCGCAGCCCAGGCCCCCGCCGCCCCCGCCACCGGGGGAGAGGACGCTGGCCGAGCGCGCCTACCCCAAGCCGCCCAGCCACCACGTGAAGGCCGGCTTCCAAAGCCGCCGCAGCTACTCGGAGATGGCCGAGGGCGCGGGCTACGCGGGCGCCGCCCCGTCCTGGCTGCAGGCCGAGGCGGCCACGCTCCCCAAGCCGCGGGCCTACGGCGGCGGCGAGCTCTACGGCCCGGGCAGGCCCCTCAGCCCGCGGCACGCCTTCGAGGGCATCCGACTGCGCTTTGAAAAGCAGCCGTCGGAGGAGGAGGAGTGGGCCGTACCCACCAGCCCACCCAGCCCCGAGGCGGGCACCATCCGCTGCGCCTCGTTCTGCGCGGGCTTCCCCATCCCTGATTCGCCGGCCACCACCGCCTATGCCCATGCCGAGCACGCGCAGTCCTGGCCGTCCATCAATGTAAGTGGAGTGACCGGCGCAGGGATCCGTCTCAGATTCGCCCCTCGCAGTGTCCACGTGCAGACCCTTCACCCAGTGGGCTGGACTCCTTTCCTTTGACACCGTGCGCACGTACGCGCACGTCATTGCTTCCCCGGTGACCCTCCCATGGCTTTTGATTGGCGTGAATTGGACTCCGCATGTTAAAACGCATTTGGTCTTCAGAGTGGTAGGTCTGGCTTTGACTCTGGACTCTTCTACTTAGTAGCTGAGCACCTGGGACACGTTACTTACCCTTTCTGATCCTGTTTCTCATTTGCAAAATGAGGAAAATTACTCCATTTAAAGTTACACTAGAAGGTCCTCTGTGGGAGGCCATACTCAGCACAGTTCCTGGCTCAGCAGTAAGCACCTGCTGTTGTGTTGGGATGAAGACCTGCTGACCTCCAGCACTCTGTGGCCACAAGGGACACCAAGGGCAGGCCTGCTCATGTAGTTCCTTCTATGGGGCCTCAGAGCGCCCGCTCTTTTCTTCTCTGTCCTAGAAGACACCCTCTCAGCTCTGTCGCTTTACTGAAAATAATGAGTTTCCTGAATGTCAGAGCCACCTCTTGCCACCTGGAAGGACCAAAATATATTCTAAAGCCAGAGAGAAAATTATTTTTGGCTTGTACATTGTTTGGGATTATCCAAGGCTTTGAGTTACCTGGGAGCTGTGTCTTAGTCTCTCTGGGGGCATGTCTGGGCCTTGGCTTCCCTCTTTTCCACAAATGTCCTGGTAGGCTGAGCACACATACCCAAGCTGTGTCCTGGGTCAAGGGAGTGGCTACTGAACTGGTTGGCAGCAGGCAGGGTGGCAGAAGTGGGGCTGAAGAAAGGCAGCCTGGGTTCCTCTGCGCAATGCAGCCCTCCCTGCCCTGGGTCCTGAGAAAGGCTGGGCTGGGATGTGGGGCCTCTGAATGGGGACGGTCAGTAACTCCCCTCTCTCCCCACAGCTGCTGATGGAGACAGTGGGTTCGGACATCCGCAGCTGCCCCCTCTGCCAGCTGGGTTTCCCTGTCGGGTACCCGGAGGATGCCCTCATCAAACACATTGACTCCCACCTGGAGAACAGCAAGATCTAGGGTGCCTCCCCCACCCACTGGTTGTTCTCTGCCCGCTCCCGTCTCCCCAAACACTCACTTTGAATGCTGCATGAATCTCGTGGGGGCCCCCTGCCCCTTGCGACCCCCCAGATACCTCCACTAGCTACCAAGTCAGCGTGTGTGCCGTTTTCCCTGGTCCAGGCACCACTCAGCTCTGGTTCTTCCTGGGAGGTCAGCCGAGGCTCACCCAGCAGCCTGGCTTCCTCTGGGGAGGTGGGGCTCGGGACCAGGGTGGGGAGGGGCAAACCCACCTGTCCTTCCCCTCTGCCTTTCTGTTCTCAAACAGGGTTGGATCCAAGGAGGTGTCTAGTGTTGGCCTGAGGCGGGGTGGGGGTGTGAGAGAACAGCGAGAGTTCCCCCAGCCCCTCTTCAGATGTGCATCTTTCTCAGGCTGTGCTCTGTCTGGGAACTGCCTCCCTGTGGGTCCCAGAGCCTGTCCTGCACTATTATGCCAGTCTCTCCATCCCAAGGCCTGCTTGGGGCCGATGGCATGGGCCCTCATTAGGGGAAGGAGGCATCTTGTTTCTTGCCATTCCCTGCAGGCCAGCCCTGTTCTCTCCCTCTGCCCACCTGGGGAGTAGGGTAGGTGGGAGATGAGAGGGAGAACCCTGGAAAACTGGGAGGGTTCAGCAAAAGAGGCTGCCCTGGCAGCCCGGCGCCATGACACTCAGGCCAGGGGACTCTCTCTGGCAGCCTCCCAGGCCCCTGTCCTCCTCTTGGAGCCCCAGGCATGAGGCGCAGATTGTTAAAAGCAGATGCTCCCTGCCACCCTGACCCCCGAGCCCCTGACACCACAGGTGCCCTGGAGCCCATGTGTGACTCAACCTCTGTTAGTTGGGTGGGTGACAACAACCCTGCCTCCCAGAACCTGAGGATGGGCCCCGGGTGCTGTGGAGATCAACTTTACAAGCGCTAACCCCTTTCCCAGACCCCAGCAACCCACATTCCCTCTGTGAAATCTACCTCAGAGTTGTACCCTCAGAAGGACGGGTAAGCAGGAGGTCAGGGGGTCCCCAGGGCTGAGGTGGGGAGCGTCCTACGGCAAGAGCCTGCCGCCCCATGAGAAATCCAACCCCTCCGCTGCGAGCCTCTCCTGGGTCTGCGCCCGGGCGGGTGGCGGTGGACGCTACTGTCAGTGCATGTACCATTGTGATCCAGCTCTTCCAGGCCCCCCGCCTCTCACACCCCTCCCCTCCTCCGAGCAGGGGGCAGAGGGGCGTGTCAGACAAGGAGGGGCCAAGGACTCCAGAGACACATGGCATTGTACCTTGAGTGTTACCCCAGGGAGGGGCCGTGAGGAAGGGGAACTGGAATGGGGAGGTGGGGGCCCCTGAGCTCTGAACAAGTTGCAAGTCCAAATAAAACTTACCTGTTCCATCTGCACTCCGTCTGGGCCCTCCCTGGCCAAGTCAGGGGAGAACCTTCAGTTGCCAGAGGTCTGGGAAACTGGGTCTCAGGAACCACAGCCGTGAGAGGGTGGGCACTAGGCAAGTAGGGAACACACAGGGCACTGGGTTCCAAGGCGATTCTAGAGTCGGGCATGTTAATGACCATGGGACTGGAGACTCGGGGTTTATTTAGAGCAGATAGGGAGCCCAGGAGGATGTCTTTTACAAAGGGCCACCCCAGCTCTGAGCAGGTGTTGGGGACTCTTGAATTTTCCCTTCCAGCAGGGCCGGCATGTGAGGTTCTGAAGCCATGGGGGTTCCTTTATCAGTAGCAGCTCTTTCTTCAGCAAGTGTCATCTGCATGCCAGGAACCCAATTGGGGCCTCAACGAGGAAGAGCATCTGTGTTCCAGGTCCTCATGGGTCATGAGCAGGGAGGGGCTAGTCCCCAGGCTCAGCAGCTGCCTCGAAAGTCCCTCAGTCAGGGAGGTCAGAGCCAGGTCATGAACCCATGACTTCTGTCCCCGCTGGGGCTGTGCCCTCTTGTCTGCAAAGAGGACCTGAGCTACTTACCACTTCTGGGTGCCTTTCGTTTCCATGTGACCTGTTTGGGCCAGGGCTTCACTTTGCTTTTTAAAGGAAAGGTAGCTGCTGAATGAAGGTGAGCAGGCAGGCAGGAAGTGAGAGGAGGAAGGAGCTCTTTGTATTTAGTCATTCACATTGGTTGTTCCCCCTGGCCCCTGGCCTTGAACTGGGGACCTTGGGATGTATGTGGGATTGCCCCCAGGTGTATTAGACTGATAGGCCTCCAGGGTGCACCTGGCCTTCACTTTTTAAAAAGATGGCAGAAGCAATTGCTCATCGAAGGCTTTCGGTTCAGCTCCAGACCCAGGGCAGACATCCCTCCCCATTCAGTACCAAGGTCCAGACCCCGGTAGGAACACTTCCGAGCCTCCCACACTCCTGTTACAGGTAACTACCACACTGGCCTCTCATCCAACCTGGATTCCACCTGCAGCCACATCCCAAGTGCCTGGCAAGGTGAGAACAGGCTCACAAGCCACAGGAAAGAAGGTTCTGGAACCTCTGGCACATCAGTCCCCCCGGCGCCCACCCTCCCTAGCCAAATCTCATGGAGGAAGACAGCATCCAGGTTTCGTGACTGAATTAGGGATGGTGTAGGGATACCAGGCAAAGAGAAACCCTAGCCCCTGAGAAAAGGGACAAAGGATGACTTGGGAATGAGCTGGTGGCAGGGCCATAACCAGGCGTCCCACACCTTGGATGTTCCCCTGTTGCTGGCATGAGGGAAATGGGCACGTGGGTGCACACTCTGGCAGCTTGTCTCAATTTGGGGGGACCGGGGATAGGGCTCAGGTACCGGGTTGAAAGCTGTTGGGGGCCGGGAGGAAAAGTGCACCCAGCCCAGTTCCTCTCGAACGGCAGCCTTCCGTTGAATGCCCGCCCCCTGCCAACCTTCCTCTCCTCCCAAGCAGGACTGTGATCAGATGCAAGGACTCTGGCTACTTGTTACTCTGCTGTGTTGCCCTGTGGGGGCTCCAGGGGCTGAGTGAGTGCGGGTGTGAAGGGTCTAGATCAATCACTAGGTCCTGGAGAGGTGAGGGGTGGGACTACCTCAGCAAAGTGGAGGGAGGGTCCTTGGTGAGGCTAGAGAAGACACAGGGCAGGCTCTGCTCACTCTCACCAGACCTGCGGGCTCTTGGGAGGCACCACAGAAACCAAGCTTGATGTCCAAGTATCTGGTGAAAGTCCAACACCCAACATTCTCTCCAGCTCGGCCCTTCTGCTCTCAGTCTCTCCTCCAACCACCAACTGCCCCTCTGGCCTCCCTGCCATCTTTAGGGGACCCTTCAGCCCTGACCACCCAGGATTTCTCCAGTCAGAGCTAGTGGAAATTGGAGACCCCCACACCTTTTCTGGGTCCCTGTGCACACCATGTCAGGTGGCCAGCAGAGAGAGCAAGAGCTTTCAGAAGCTGGGGTGTGTGTGTGTGCGTGTGTGTGCACACGAACATAGAAGCTGATCGCTGGCAACTGACAAAGCAGAGGGAGGGCCAGTGGGTGACTCAGCTGTGTTAATGAGAAGCACCTCTCCCCACTGATCAGGACTAATGAAAAAGAACAGGGGGTTGGGGTTCACTAAGTGACATCTTTACAGGACGGGGGAGCAGAGCGGCAACCCCAGCACCATTGTTCCCTCAGCAGGGACAGGCACAGAGCATCTCTGTCCACCACAGGAAGCGCTGAGGTCAGACATGAGGATGAACTGTCAAGGGCAAGGGGATCCTAACAGGGAAGGGATGGGCCAAGGTGACTGGGGTCGGAGGTCAGACAATGTGGGAAAAATGTGTGGAACCCTCTAGCGCCCTGCTCTGCTGCACGGTGCCCAGTCTCTCTGTGCTGACTTCAGAGACATTCTCGGCTCTCAGGGCAGACTTCCCTGTTTGCCCAAGTGCCTTCTGAATTCTACCGGACGTTTGCAGAGGGCCAGGAGGCCCTCCCTGTCTAGGAGGTGCCCTTCTCTGCCCCTCCCATTGGCAGCCTGGAGAGGAGACTGGTTTGGGACTATGACTGTCTGCAGATGTTAATGACTCAGGGTGGTCAGGTAGGAGGGGTCAGGGGGGCAGGACCTGGGCATCAGCTGAAGGCCCTCATGGAGGCGACCCTGTTCTGGGGCAATCAGAGCCCCTGGCACCCACAGCGCTACCCTTTCATGCCAACTCAGTCGACGGTAGGGTGAGTGTGGGCACTGGGGTGGGGGGAGGGCACGGGCCCAGAGAGGACAGGATGGGTGTCGGCCAGCACCTCCAACACCTCATTTGCATTACCACTGACACCCTTCTTGACCAAGAAAATGGAGCCAGAAATAACAAGGGGGGGGGTGGTTCCCTGGGGGGCACTTTGAGGCTCTCTTCTCGCCTCCAACACACCCACAGCCGGTCCCTGGCGGGGGAAATGTCTTCACTGTGGCTCCTTCTTTTCTGGATTAGGCAGACACCCCACTTTGTCCCCACCTTCCTTCCGGGGCCCCCTCAAAGCTGTGATGACTCCGGCTCTGCTCCGCGGGGGAGGTGTTCCCTTCAGTCTGTGTCCTGCATCTCCCATGAGAGTGGGCATTGCCCAGGGCAGGACCTGAACCCCCTGCAAATCTGGGAGCTACTTGGGAACACCATACATGAGAAATAGTCCACACTAGGGCAGGGAAACTTGTGAGCAGATTCTAGAATGGGGTGGGATGGGGTCAGAGTCTGGTGTGAGACTCTGGCCAAGGGCTGCGGGCATGGGAGAAGGGACTCTCAGAACTCTCACCTTCATCCTCGGGTTAGGTGTCAGGCCCCAGGTGTCAGGCCTCCTTTGGAACTCTTTGGAAAAGGAGCAGGACCATTCCAGTCCCACCGTTTCATAGCTTGCCACGGTGACAGCCACACAGACCCCCCCCACAAACACATTTGGTGCTCAATTTCTGTGCCCTGAATCTTGTGGCAGCCAAACTTGGAGGTGGGAGACCTCCAACATGATGGGCCCAGGAGAGGGAGACCCCCCCCCCTCTCTGCCAGAGGGGTCCTGGGACCTGGGAGACTGAGGTGGCCAGGGTGGAGCAGTGCAGGTCCTGGCAGGGAAACCAGGTCGCGAGAGACAGCCGACAAGGAGCTGTGAACACACTGTGGGAAGGAGCGAACGGTGAACTGAGAACTTCCCCCACTTCCCCCTCCAGAGATGCTATTTTGGAGGGAGAGAATATATGCAGTGCAGCGGGCAGGGGTGGGGGGAGCATGCCGGCTTCCTCGGGGGTCAGCTGGACCACCTGCTGCCTCCATTCTCCCAGCCCAGCACCTTCACTGGCCCTCCAGCTGCCCCCCAGCCCCAGCCCAGTGCCTCCTTCCCCATTGGGAAGATCTTGCTCTCTGGAGCTACGTGATTTGCAACTGGTTTCTTGGCACCCTGTGGAGGGTCCTCTGGAGCCTCAGACCTAGGGAGACGCTTCTTTCCCATTGCTCCTTAGAATGAAAGCATTTCATTCAGGGAGGGGCTGGGGGCACAGTGAGAGACTGGCGCTGAAGGTAGTTCAGCGGGTCCAAGTATTTCTGGCCCCCAACTCCATGCTTAGTTGCTCTTAGCACCCCACTTGGGGAGTGAATCTGAAGTTCACAGAAGCCAGGGCAGAAGGCGCTTCCAGGGCCAGCTCTCAGGAGGTCTGACCCTTCCTGGTGATGTGGCCCTTTTGGGCCAAAGAGGTTGGTAGGAAATAGAAACTTTGCTTGATGTGAAGGGAGCTGTGCCCCAGCTCAGCCCCTCTGAGGGGCCCTGACTCATTTTGGGAAGAAGGCTCCAATGCCTTGTGAGTTTCTGTGGTGACTGGGGCAGGGGACAGGGTGTGGAGAGAGCACCGGGGATGAGCAGGGACTTTTGTTTTTGCTTTTGGAGCTTGGTTCTTTTTCTGCCTGAGGCCAGCTTCACCTGAAGGAAGGAGGCTGGCTGCCATGGGCAGAAGGCCCGACTTCCAGCCATTGAGGTGCAGGGCGTGGTGACAGGAGAGAGAACGTCAGGTTAGACTTCAGGAAGAACTTCCTGTGAAGACGCAGGGGCGCATTTCCAAGACGAAGCGGGATCCGGTGCCCTGGCTATTTCCCACAGCAGATCTCCCTGTCCCTCCAGGGGGGTGCTGGGGGCAGGGCCAGTGCAGGCCAGAGGCTGAGGCAGCTGGCAGGAGGCTCTGAGGAGGAGCAGCAGCCAGCGAGGGCAGGTTCTGGAGTCTGAAGAGATGTGCCCCCAGCCAGATCTTGTGTGTGGGATTCGTGTGAGGTCCCAGGTGAGAAAGCCTGTCTCCCTCATCTCAACCCCTCTCCCAGAGTCCTGTCTTCACACTTGTCTAATGGCTTTACAGACACAGGACAGGAGCTCCTGGGCTCGGGGAGCAGCTACGGGGAGGGGAGACTGGCTCCTTCTGCCTGTGCCAGGGGCCAGAGGCCTGCAGGACATCTAGGCAGGGAGAAGTGGAGAGGTGAACCAATTCTCCAGGGAGAGGCCTTGAAGCGGGCAGCAGGGGGCAGGGCATGAGGGAGCAGAGCCCCCTGCTCAGAGCAGCCCCCAGCCCAGGTTCTGGGCCCACAGGATGGGGCTGATTGAAGGGTCGTGCCCCTCCCGCTTCCTGGGGCTCCAGAAACCCTCACCTCCAGACAGTGAAAGCAAACCAAGGGTGGGCTCAGGGCAACGTGTGTTCACCCAGAAGCAGGGTCAGGCGCAGGGAAGAGTACAGTGCCCCCTGGTGCTCGCTCTCCTGCCATGCCCAGCACACACACACACACACACAGCTCACTTGGGGAAGCAGAGAGCCCCCTGCCTGCCTTGGCATGCACCCCCTCTTGAACTGGCAGGTTAGAGCTGAGTACAGCAGAGGGATTGAGTAGGACTTGGTACAGGATTCTCAGCAACCTCTCGTCCTTAGAGTAAGGGATTTGTGTCTCTGCTCAGGCTCTGCCTCGTCCCCCACAGTGGGCACATGTGGGTTTCCTCCCCGCTGTCTTCCGGGCTCCTCCTGTCTCACTTAGCTCCGGATGACAAGGCACATGGATATTCAGTTATACACATGCACACACCCTTCTTCACCTACCAGGCTCCAGGGACACCACCTGCAGAGACATACACCTCCCAACGTGCACACACACGCACACACACAATCTCACACAACCAGAAGCACAGTCCCACACAGGAGGACTGTCCCAGGTGCCACAGAGACAGAGGCATATACTGCTGTGTATTTACACATGACCTCTTGAGGGCCCCAGCACCAGTGCACGCCGCGCGTGCCTGCAGTCCCGCGTGCACACGCAGGCATGGGCTCCTGGCTCCGAAGTGCCCCTGAGATCAGTGGTGTGCAGGGTGGTTAACAACCGGCTCTGTGTCCTCTCCCGGTGCAGCTCTGAGCTTTGGGAAGAGGTGCGCTTAATCACCTCTTGTGAGTCCCACCAGCCAGTCCGGTCCACCTGGTCATTGTCCTTGGTAGAAATCCTGCGACAAACTTTAAACACAGGAGGGCTGTACCTGGGCAGCAGTGACTCATCAGGGCAGTTTCTTTAAAGCCGCATTGGGATGCCTCCCTTTCCCTCGTTTCTCCCACCTCCACTCTCGTCTAAACCCCACTTGTTTCTCCTCCTCCCATCACTCAGGGCTGTGAACTGCGACTGGTGCTCGGGCCTTGGATCTCTCGCCCTGTTCCCTCCCTTCTCTCTGCCATGGCCACCCCCACTGAGTGCAGAGGGTGACAGGCCCACAGCTAATCCAAGCGGGCTTCCAGCAGGAAGAGGACAAGGAGATGCCATGTGTCCCCCAAAATGCCCAGCCTCTCTGTGCCCGGCTGCTGATGTCCCTGATTGTGCTTCCTTGTACCTGGCCGACCCAGGTCGCCTATTCTTCTGTCTGGCCATCAGGACAAGGAAGCTGGTCATCACGGAAAACTGCTAAGGGGAAAGAATTTTCACCAGCAGGGCAGTGAGGGGAGGTGGGTGGAGCCCAGTGGGTCAGGCTGCAGGGTGGGCACCAAGCCCCAGAATTTCAGCACCTCAGTATGAAAAAACGAAAGGACTAGACCAGTGGTTTTCATTGTCGTCTTGGCTCAATTCTTTCCCTTATATTCTGAGACTCTCCTCTGTGGAGAGTATCTGGATCCTCTCCCAGTTTGTGAGGGAGATGCACAGGTGTGGTTCAGGGGATCAGGGAGCAGTGGCGTGTCACAGCTGAAGGAGCTGGAGCTGGGGCCTGGGCTCTGACGTTTGGATTTGGGGCCTGGCAGGTCATGAATATATGGAGGGCCTTCCAGAAGCCTCTGCTCTCTTTGCTTGGGGTCTTGAATTATTCCTGCCACATATGCATGAGGGGAAAGAGCAGGGAAGGGAGGGAGAGGAAGGACTGAGGGAAAAAGGAAGAACGGGTGGGAAGGAA
>RJWH01008907.1:0-26607 GCA_004363575.1 Solenodon paradoxus | reverse complement strand
AATACTTACAACTTCATCAAAAAATGAAATACCTTGAAAGAAAATTAACCAATTGAGTAAAAGACCTATAAGCATTATAGAACATTGCTAAAAGACACACAAAATGACAGAAAGAAATGGAAAGACATTCCATGTTCACGGATTGGAAGAATTAAAGTTTAAAGATGGTCATACTGCCCAAAGCAATATATATATATATGTTCAATGCTATCTCCATCAAAATTCCAAAGACAGAAAAAAAACACAGAATTTATTTGGAACTACAAACAACCCAGGATATGAAAAACAATCCTCAGGAAAAATACCAACAGTAGAGGAATATGCTGCCTAACTTCAAACTATTACAGAGCAATAATGATCAAAACAGCATGATATTGAAATAAAAAGAAAAATATAGATCAATGGAGGGAAATACAAAGCCTAGAAATAAACCGACAAATATATGGACATTTAATTTTCACCAAAGGAGACAAAGTATTACAATGGGGCAAGGATACTCTCTTGAATAAATAATGTTGGAGAATGGGACAGTCACAGGTAGAAGGTTGAAACTAGAAAACTACATAACATGAGACACAAAATGTAAAACAAAATAAATGTTAAAATGCAATATTCTTTCAGAAAATCAATTGAAATTAAATTTTAAAAGAAGCAAAAAAGGAAAAGTAAAAAAATTAACAGAAGTAAGTGAAATGTAGATAAAGAAGACAAAATTAAATATGACAAAAATTAAAGCTCATTTAGGAAAAAATGATTAGAAATACATGCAAACCATTACCCAGACACAAAAACAGATAGAAGAGGAAAGCACAAATCCAGAAAATCAAAAAGAAGTTGCAACATATATTGCAGAATACGTAGCATCATAGAGATTATTATGAACACCAATAAGGCAACAAACTGAATAATGCAGAAGAAATGGAAAATCCATATAAATACACATATTCCAAGAATGAAGAAAAGAGGGACAATCTGAAAAGATTGACAATGAGTAAGGAAATTTAAAAACTGACAAACAGAACCAGAAGTTTGCATTAGTGAATTATACACGTTTCAATAACAACAACAAAAAATACCTACATTTCTCGAACCCTTCCCAAAAATGAAATTACATTTGCTATTCTTGCTCATACAACCATAAGGCTGCCCTGGACATGTGATAAGTGAAAAGAAATTCCTGATTTATTTTTGCATACCTGAACATAGATCAGTTTAAATGAGTGCATTTTATAATATACAAATTAAACCACAAGTTTTGAATAGGTTAACACACGAAATAATAAAGATTTATATTTTATAATTTAATATTTTATAATTTAATAATTTAATATCTCTGCAGCATTGTAAAATCATATAAACTTCCTAGGATTACTTATTTTTTATTATTCCTCAACCATCTATACCAGGGTTTCTCAACCCAAACAACATTGACATTTCGTTCTGTATACTTTGCTGTCTGTTCGCTGTCCTGTGTATTTGATAGCATCTCTAGTTTCTGTTCACTAGAGTTCAGCAATGAGTTATAATAACCAGAAAATATCCCCAGTCATTGTCAGTTTCCCCATAAGGGGGAAATCAAGCCTAGTTTAGAACCATTGCAATAAAACAATCCCAATACATGCCAGAGTTGATGCTATTAGCTTACAGAGATGGAATAAGGTAAAACGATATCTTATTAAGGTTAAAATATCAGTTTAACTTTGAAAAGGTTGTGTTGAGGAAACTACTGATTACCCCTACAGTGCTATTATCTCAGACACTGTATTCATTGGTCTAATTCTCATTGATCTTCACTGGGAGTCGCATGACTCCAGTAATTATAAATTAAAAGGAGAAGTTCCTGTTAAGAGAGTCAAATGTAGTAAGGCAGTTGATGATTGCTTTAAAACTACACACAGTAATTCAGTTTACAAGGTCCCAGCTCAATTTATTCTCTGAAAAGTATACCATTCATCAAAATATAGGTCACAATTTAATTGTCTTTTTCAAAGAGGCATTTATGTAATTTGTTTATCTTTGTTGTACCCCCTGGCCCCAGGTTGCAAACATGGTTCCTTGGGATGTATGTGAACTGTGTTGGCTGGAGGCTATGACTTAGCTACTAAATCACCAGGGCCTTGGGTATAACTGGTAAGTTTTTATTAATGACTACTTTTAATTTTTTAATCATTTGAACTTTACATGCCATCCCTTCCAAATTCTTTGAGGAACTTACACTATCATTTGTTTATAATTTCATGAGAATATTTCATATGGCAATCTATTTATTTGAAAATGGAACTCACACCCATGTTTCCATTGTGCACTTCTCCAAATACTGGATACATTACATATGTGTGTGTCTATTACTTTCATTTTGGCATTGCTCATTTTCTCTTCAACCATCTCATCTGGAGTCGCTCTACCTCCACCACAAATGCTGTCTCTTAGATCTTTGGTGACCTCATGGCTTCATCAAATTCTAAGGGGTGTTTCCCTTTCTCAAATCACTTGACTTTTTCATGATAATGTCACTAGTGTCTACCTTTTCTTACTTTAAGTAGGGCATTTTCTCATGGATTTAATTTTTCTTAAAAGGTAATTCTGAGGGTCATCACCATTGAGCTCCTTGTCATATTAACGTATGCCTAGGAAGAAACTCCTAATTTGAAATTAAGCACTAAAAGAAAAATATCTGAAAAAGAAATAAGAAAGCAATTATTTTCATAGCATTATCTAAAAAAATATATTAATTAGAAATATACCTCACCAAGGAAGTAAAAGTTATATACAGTGACAACTGAAAGACATTGATTAAATAGTTTATATAAAACAAAAACAAATTGTATAAGTATGTGGATTTATATCATGAACACTAAAAATTGTCATTACTGATCCACATCTATGTAGTTCATACTGATCTATTCTGTACATTTAATATACCTTCTCAACCAGTCTCTCAGTCTTATTATCACAGCTGTTATCAATTTAAATAGAAATATGTTAAGTATCTTATTTAAATTTATGGAGTTTGTAATATTAAATTATTTATGAATTATCAAATTTCTTATTTAAATGAACTTCCTTCATGCTGTAAAAGGATTTTCCATTTAATGGAAATTACCACTTGACTGTTTATGACACAGTTACACGTAATTTTTGCATGAGCTTGGAACACAAGCAATATTGCAGCAATTTATTGATGAGGATTCCAAGGTTCAGAACATTTTGACGTTCCAGAGCTTTCAATAGTTGAGCCAATATTTAGGAGGCAGAGTGTATTCCTATCTTATGTTCTATTAACCATGTTTCCTATTTGAATCAAGCATTGTATGTATCATATTTTTAACATTTATATTACTTTATTCAGTAGTTTATCTGGACTTTCCCTCTGATCATGGTTCATTAACCCAAGTCCCTAGTATGTACATGGATTGCACCCAGAAGATTTATCTGCTAGGTTACCAGCATATGCCTATCCTGTCACATTTAGATGGCTATGTCATACTCCAGTCTTTACCTATGCTTAGTGTTACTTCATTTTGATCACTCTTCTAAATTTAAATCTAAATGTAAAAAAATACCCAAAAATGTTCTACTTAAGAGTCATTTGAAATCAAAAGGTAACATTACTTTTCTGCTTAGCAAGATTGTTTGGACATTCTGCTTACCAAGCTTATTTGGACATCGCTTTGCATTGCACAATTGGATATGCATATATAGTAATGTCATCATTTTTATTGAGTGATTTCTTCCCAGTAACTACTTATGGGTGCACCATTTGTCAAGTCTAATCCTTTTACCAGTGTCAAATTTCCTGATCAATATAGTTCACAAGCAGTAATTTACAGGTAAGAGGAACATAAATAAAGCTGTTTGCTAGACAGAATTTCAGAGCACCAAGATTACCACCCAATACTATGTATGACATCTCTAATGGTGGAGACTCATTTTGAAGAAAACAAATGGAGTCAAAACCTGATTTACGGTGAGCAAAAACAGGTAATAGTAACCAGTGAAGTCCTTAACAGACTGTTCTGAGCTCACTCTGTTGATAGCATGGATCTTTGTTGTTTAAGTTAAAGTAAAGGACATCAAAGTATGATTCATTTATGAAGACATTTATGAGTTAATAATAATTAGGAATGCCCATGTGGCTCAGGTGGTTGAATGTCAACGTGTGGGTTTTGCATGCAGTATACAGTAAGTTAGAGTAATTTTACCTAAATTACAGTGCAGTTTAGTTCATCTATTGTTAATACTGACTATCCTTTAATTATACATGACAAGTTGAAAATGTAAGAAAGTGCTACATACATGCAATACAAAATAGCAATGTGATGCTGATGATGTTAAGAAAAGGCCAGAATAAACAAAATACCAAAAACAGTCTTAGTAGAAATGAAAATGTAATTTTGTTTAAAAATATAATTTATATTTTTTTATTTTGTGCTATTAACTTTTTAAGAAAAATGCATAACTTGATTAATTATAGCTTTGGTTGTTAGAAAAGTTGCTCTTAAATGTGTAACAAGACAACAGATTGTGCAAATGATTTATAAGAGTCTTCGGGATGTTTATGCATGGAAACTTGCCTACATAAAAATCGTAAGTCTGTTTCTGTTTGGTTTCATTTTCCCTCTTATTTTTGTACTGTGGTCATTATCTATGCCAAAATGAAGTAAACAGCTCTAAAGTGTCTAATTTTTTGAAAAAAAATGTGGTGTCTGTATGCCAATGACAATTGTTTTAGAAAATAAGAATTACTTGAAAGGAAAAAACAATAAAATTGCCTTGAGATTTTATATGTATTTCACTTTTGTTCTTCATTCATATAATTCAAGTTCATTATTTCAACCAGCAACCTCCAAAGGGAATAAAACGTACACTGGAATTACTATTAAATAAAAATATGATTACAAAAATCTGAAAAAACAACATATTTGTCTACATGATACAAAATATAATCAGATCATATATGACTTTACTGCATAAGAATATAAAGAGAAATTTTATGGAAATATTGATGATTTTGTGAGAGAAAACCACTTGAGTTTTTCCAATTTTAATGTAGCAGCCATATTTTAAAATATATAGCTTATATTCACACATAAACTGACTTCACACTTAAAATTATGGTCAGACTTCCTGATATCATTTAAGCATGGCATTTTTAACTTAAAAAGAAGGTGTGAATCCAATTAGATAAATACAGCAAGTCTATTTTTTACATTTGATGGAGACAGGTAGAGAAATGAAAATAAATGAATGGTGTCTACCTGGTCTCTTAGGGACAGCAAATAAATCATCGCTTTCCTCCCTCCTAAAATTGTGGTCTTCAAGGATTTTCACTGTCCTGAGATCTCAGTAGTATTTAACATTTCTTGGCTAATGAGTTTTGGGAATTGAACCTCTAGGGATAAATTGACTGTAATATTCCGGTGCCCACCACACTCAACAATCTTTCCTGTGATAAAATATTAACACCTCTTTGCATCCTGCCTTAGATGATTCTTCTTACTCATAATGCCAGGTCTCACAAAGTCCCCCTCGCCTTCTGAAGTCAAACTTGCTATATTCAGAAATGTGAAGGATCATTCTACTGTTTTCTAATCATGCAACCTACTTTCCATAGGCAAGAGTTCTGCTTCAGTTTCATCCAGGGGAAGCTTTCAAGACATTTACATACATTAGATGTTCAAAATAAAATCATCCATAGAATAATATATGGCTGTCTGTCAAATTTTTCACAAGTTTCATTAGAAATTTGTAACAACAAACAAGTATCTCTTTTACTAATCATGTACTCATGATAAAGTCTTAGTACTCATGATAAAGTCATGTACTCATCATAAAGTCTTAGTATGATTTTCTTTAGATGCTACTATGGACACAATCATTTTCCTCGCTTATCAACATCTGCTTTTTCTAAAGAACAATGATTATAAAATTCTCTGAATTATACTTGTAATTTTTCATGGGAGACAGGTAGTTTGGTAAATTTCATCTGATCTTTCCATTCCCAGTTGTTGGTCAGCTTCTAAAATTGCGTACTGAATTAACACTGCTTAAAACATTATATCGTATTACGTTGTGCAGCATTATAAAGTAACATATGTATATACTGCTTTAAGTTGACCTTCAAGAGACCAATAGTATATGATTGACCCATTTAATGTGATTTGCTCACCTTTACCCCACGCCCCTTCTGGTAAATATGAATTTGAATTTGTTTTTATAGACTGAAAGCTTTTTTCATTTGGTTTCTTTATATACCATTTTAGAGTGAATTATATAGTGTTTGTCTTCTTCCATCTGACTTATAACACTAAGTATAATTCTTGTTGGCTTATGCATGGTATTGCAAATGGCAGCATTGAATCTCTTTTAATAGCTGAATATTATACTATTGGATACATATCTCTCTCTATATATATATACATCACCTTCATCTACTCACATGTTCATGGTTATTTATGTTATTTGCCTGTTGGGGCTAATGCAACAATATTGCAATAAATAGGAATATTCATATATCTCTTCAAATGAGTGTTTTTGATATATCTTTTCATTGGCTCAGTTGTCTGCCTCTGCAGTCTCTGAGGGATCCAGACATATGTTTGATTTGAATTTATAGGTTTTAATAAAAAGACAAAGTGTTTTAAATAAATGGAAAAAGATAGATGGTGTAACTGATTTAAAAATGGTAATTGCATTTACTATTGATGACAGGATTCTGTATCAGGTTCAAATTTCTTCCTCTTTCTTAAGTAACACATAATATACCATCAAAGGTTTCTATTTCTTAGTCTCCTGTATTTGTCCTCATTGCTCTAAGTGAACATAGAATTGGTCTCTGTTGACACTTCTGTTGCTGGTCTAGAAAACACAGACTTAACTGAACTGTCAGCTCAACTTTCTTATAGGATTCATCAACAAAATAGGACAAATAAATATGACAATGTTTCAGTATTCCTTCTTATGGAAGTGACCAGTGATCCAGAACTGCAGTCCCTCTTCTTCATTCCATTCATGACCATGTACCTGATCAGTATCCTAGGAAACCTACTCTTTTTTCCTGACTGTCCTCTCTGACCCTCACCTCCCCATGCCCATGCACTTCTTCCTCTTAAATCTGTCCTTTACTGACATCTGTCTCAGCACAACCACGATACCAAAGATTCTGGTCAACATCTGAACACAGAATCTCAGCATCACCTATGCAGGCTGCATCACATAGGTTTACTTTGTTCTGATATTTTCTGGCGTATTCTGCTTTAAATAATGGCCTATGTTTATTATGTGGCTATTTGTCACTGACTGAGCTACATCGTCATCATAGACTCCTACCTCTGCTTATTCTCTTCTCCCTGTTGATTAGTGTTGTGGATGCCCTGATCCACAGCCTGACACAGCTGACATTCTGCACAGATGTGGAAATCCCACTGTTCTTCTGTCAAGTCATTCAGATCTCAACCTTGCATGTTTTCACACCCTCATCAATATCACTGTGATGTATTTTGCAGTATTTTTGCTGGTCTTCTGCTATGTGGAATCACTTTTTCTTATACTGAAATAGTTTCCTCTTTTTTCAGAATCCCATCAGTGAGTAAAAAGTATAAAGAATTTTCCACCTCTGACCCTCAACTGTCAGTTGTGTCCTTAGTCTATGGGACAGTTTTGGGATGTACATCACTTCTGCTATCATGAACTCTTCCAGACTCACTGAATTGGCTTTTCTGAAGTACAATGTTGTCCCTCAAATGCTGAACCCCTTCATCTATAGCCCTAAGAACAAGTAAATGGAAGAAAAGTTAAGAAAACTTAAGGATAAGTTACTTTTTCAGGAGTGTGTATGATTTTCACCTATTTGTGTAATTTACATTTATCCATTTCTTACTGATTTCTAGTTTCACTACATCGTGGTCAGAAAAGAAACTTTGTATGATTTCAGTATTTCAAAATACATTATGACCTCTCTATGGCTCCACAGATTAGCTTTCCTGGATCATGCTTGGTGTGCATTGAAGACAATGTGTCTTCTGCAATTGAATATAAATACTTTTTATTTTAAATCATTTCACTATTTATATTACAGTTATTTTAACTTGAAAGAACTGCTCTCATGACAGAAAGGACTAAGACCTGTCATGCAAGGAAAAATAAATGAAGTTTCATAAAGTTTGTGGACAGAAGTACTGCTATACTTAAAACTCCTAGAGAATGAAGAACAATTAAAGCCAAAAATTAGCAGAAGGAAATAATCAAAATTTGAGCAGAAATAAATAAAATAGAAAACAAAAAGTCCAGAAGATTAATGAAACTAAAAGTTGGTTCTTTGAAAAAATAAAATTGTCAAGCCATTGGCTAGACTCACAAAGAAAATAAGGGAGAAACTCTCATAACTAGAATCATAAATGACAGGGGAGAAGTTAGAACAGATACCTCGGAAGTTCAAAACATCATAAGGAACTACTATGAACAGCTCTATGGCACCTAAATGGACAAACTTAAGGACATGGACAGATTTCTAGAAAAATGTAGTCTACCAAGACTGAACCTGGAAGGATTAGAAAATCTGAACAGAACCATCACAAGCAAAGAAATTGAAGAAGTTATCAAGGTCCTCCCCCAAATAAAAGCCCAGTACCAGATGAATTCTCCAATGAGTTATATCAAAACTTCAGAGAAGAATTAACACCTTTTAATCTCAAGTTCTTCCAAAACATTGAACAAATAATTTTTATTAGGCTAACATTACACTCATACCAAAAGTTGACAGAGATATCACCAAGGAAGAAAATTACAGACCAATATCTCTAATGAACATAAATGCAAAAATTGTCAACAAAATATTAGCAAAATTAATTCAAAAAAGCATCAAAAAGATTATCCATCATGACCAAGGGATTCAACCCTAGGATGTAAGTAAGTTTTGACATATGTAAATCTATCAATGTCATACATCATATCAACAAGAGCAGAGAAAAAAGCCACATGATCATGTCAATAGATGCAGAGAAACCTTTTGACAAAATCTGACACCCACTTATGATAAAAATTTAAAAAACTCCATAAAATGGGAATAGCATGTTTATACCTCAACATAATAAAAGCCCATATATGATACACCTACAGGCAACATCATAGTCAATGGTGAAATATTGAAAGCATTTCTTCTTAGGTCAGGAGCAAGGCAGGGTTTGTTCACTCTCACCACTGCTATTTAACATTGTACTGGAGGTCTTAACTAAAGCAATTAGGCAAGAAAAGTAAATAAAATAATCCAAATTAGAAAGCAGGAAGTAAAACTCTCATTATTTGCAGATGACATTATATATATTGAAAATCCCAAAAACTCTATCAAAAAACTTCTAGAACTCATAAATTATTACTATAAACTACCAGGCAACAAAATCAAGGCACAAAAATCTCTTGCATTTTTATACACAAGCAACCTGCTAGAAGAAAACAAAATCACAAAAATCAAACCATTTAAAATAGAAGTTAAAAGAATGAAATACCTGGGCATATGCCTAACAAAGTTAATAAAAGTTCTATACAACATAAAACTACAAGAACTTATTAAAAGAAATAGAGGAGTACACAAAGAAATGGAAAGACATCCTCTGCTCATGGCTGAAAAGAATCAATATCAATAAAATTGCCATCTTACCCAAAGCAATATATAGGTTTAATTCAATTCCCATGAGAATTCCATGGGCTTATTTTTAGGAAATAGAACAAAAATATTTTAATTTGAATGAAACAATGAAAGACTGTAAATAGCCAAAGCAATTATTAGGAAAAAAATCTAATCTGGAGGGATTACACTTCCAGTTCCAGACTTGGAACTATATTACAAAGCAGTGTTGATCAAAACAGTATGGTACTGGAATAATAAAAGAGGCACAGATTAGTGGAATAGAACTGAATCATCAGAAACTGAAACACTCACATTGTCAGTTAATCTTTGACAAAGCAGCAAAAAGCGTATGATGGATAAAGGAAAGTATCTTCAACAAATGGTGCTGAGAAAACTGGACTGCCACATGCAAAAGAATGAAGCTAGACCACTCTCTAACACCATTCACAAAAATTAACATGAAATAGGTTATAAGTTTGGACATAAGACCAGAAACCCTAAAACTTTTAGAAGACAACGTAGAAAAGACTTTCCATGACATGAGACATAGAGGAGTCTTTGGGGATTCAAGTCCAACATCAATGAAAACAAAAAGAAAAATAAACAACTGAGAATACATCAAACTAGGGAGATTCTTCACAAAAAAGAAAACAATACCAAAACAAAAAGGAAACCTACTAACTGGGAGAAGATATTTGCATTTTATATTTCCCACAAAGCCTTAATATCTAAAATATACAAGGACACATAAAACTCAACAACAGAAGTATAGGCAATCCAATCAAAAAATGGGAAGAGGAATTGGAGATAATTTTCTGAAGAGGATAAACAGATGGCCAAAAGGCACATTAAATTATGTTTCTATTCACTGGCTATCAGGGAAATGCAAATTAAAACAATGAGATATCATCTTACATGTGAAAGACTGGTTATTATCCAAAAATCTGGAAACAACAAATGTTGGCGAGGATGTGGAGAAAGGAGATCACTTTTGCACTGTTGGCGGGAGTTCAAATTGGTACAACATTTATGGAGAATAGTTAGGAGGTTCCTCAAAAAACTGAAGACAGAAATCACTCATGACACCCGTCATTCCATTTCTGGGCATCTACCCGAAAGATACAGAAGCACCCACCCTCAGAGATGTATGTATCCCTATGTTCATTGTGGCCCTATTCATAATAGCTAAGAACAGGAAATTACATTAGTGGCCAGCATAAGATAAATGGATAAAAATTATGCGGTACATATATACACAACAGAATACTACACAGCCCTTAGAAGAGATGAAACCCTGCATTTGAGTCAATCTAGGTGGAATTAGACGGGATTACGCTAAATGAGAGAAATCAAAGAAGAAACATAGACATCAGAAGTTCTCGCTCATAGGTGGATGTGAATAGACAAAGCAAATGAACAGATGAAACATAACCAACCCTGAAACATTTCCAACAGATCTGAGGTCACCAAAACAGAATGGAGCAGTCTGGGGCAAATGGTGGTGGGGCTCAGTGGACAATGGGGAAGAACACTTAGTGATTTGGTAGAGGTCATCATGTGCTGAAATATATCTAAGAAATGGGGAGCCCACACATAGCAAATTATTTTAATATGTAAAATAATTACTACAAAAATTCTTTTAAAGTTAATGACATGCAGGAGGCACATACAGTCAACAAAGGCAATTGGGAGATCTCATAAAAGAAGTGACGGATCAAAAGGAATATGTCACCAAGCAGACTTATGTCCAAAGAAAGTCCTAGAAGAAATGCTAGAGATAAAAGACTGTGTCAGGAATCGATGATAAACACAGAAATCTCCATAAAGAGACTTAATCATACAGAGGAACAAATCTCAGAATTTAAAGAAAAGCTCTCAGAAATAACTCTCAGAGAAAACAGAGAAACAAGACTGAGAAAAATGAAACACAATGAAAAACATCAGAGAAGAAAAAACATAAGGATCACAGACATACCAGATGGGGAGGTGAAGGAAAAAGGTACATAATATTTAATCGACATAACAGCAAAGAAATTCCAATGTCTGTCATAAAGACCAAACATGGAGGTCAAGAAGCAAAAAGAACACCAAAATTTCTAAATATAGAAAACCTACCTCTAGATACATCATAGTAAAACTAGCAAAAGTCAATGACAAAGAAAAACTACTCAAGGCTGCTAGAGAAAAGAGAAACATGACCTACAAATGTACACCCATTAGGCTATCATCAGACTTCTCAGCAAAAGCACTATATGCCAGGAGAAAATTGGATTATCTATTCTAAATACTGACAAAAACTTTCATCAAGAATATTCTACCATGCAAAACAATAATTCAAATATGAGGGAGAATTAAGGATCTTAAAAAATAAAAAAGTTAATGGATTTTTCCACCATCAAACAGGGCATTTAAGAAGTCCTGAAAGCGATCCTACAAAAGGAAAAAAACAGCTCCACCAAATCCAGAGAATGACAATAAACAGGAAAGCAAATGCAGAAACAAAAACGGCACCAACAAGAGATAACAAAAATTACAAATGGAATGAAATTATGGAATTCATCTGAACATATAAATATATGTTGAGAGTTCATAAAAGACTATCATTGAGATGTAAAGACAGTTATAATCCATATGACACCCAGAAAACCTAAGTAAAGAGACACATAGCTGGGATAGCAATAAAAATGAAAGAACCAACATCAAAAAGCATACAGGGGAAAAAAGAAAATAAAAATAAATGGGAAAGAAAACAATGAACACAGAACACCAATAGAAAGCAAACTCTCAAATGACAGCAGTAAAGCCCTATATGTCAGTTATTACCCTAAATGTGAATGAACTGAAAGCATAAATCCAAATAGAGTGGCTGGATAGATCAGAAATAAGAACCGCCAACAAAATACTTACAAGAAATTCATATGGCATTCAAAGACAGTTTTTTAAAAAAAGACTATGGAAATATTTATCAAAGTAAGAGTGATGAAAGGAAATTGAAAACTATAATTCGAATCTCAAATTAGACAAACTTCCACCTGAAAAGGACAGCTCAAGGCAGGGAATGGTAGTATGTTATCATCAAGAGGACAATTCATCATGAAGAAGCAACTATCATTAACAAATAGGCATTCAAAGCTGGACCATCTAAATATATAAAACAAATATTGACAGAGGTAAAGGCAGACACTGAAAGTAACACATTAATAAGGGACTTTAATGATCTACTTATGTAGATAGATAGATCATCCAAGCAGAAAGTCTACAAAAAAGGAAGTCTAAATGAAAAACAGAGCACAGAGACCTAACCAATATATACAGGGCATTCTACTCCAACAAAAAGAAAATACATTCTTCTCGAGAGTACATGAAACATTTTCAAGGAAAGACACAACTTGAGACACAAAAAGTATCAGCAAATTTAGCAACAATGAAATTATAGAAAGCATCTTCTCTGATCACAGGATGTGAAACTAGAAATGAACCAGAAGAACAAATCTATAAGACCCACAAAGATGTGGAGATTGAACATGTTTCTGAACAACTCATGGGTCAATTATCAAATTAAACATGAATTAAAGATTTGAAAACAAAAGAAAATGGAGAGATGAGTGACCGGAACATGTGGGATCGAACAAAAAAATTTGTGTGAGGAAAGATTATAGCCATTCAAGGGTTCATCAAAAACAGAGAGAGCCCAAATTAAATCCCTAACCTCATTACTGAGGAAACTACAAAGGGAAGAAACAAAAAAATCACAGAATCAGAAGCAAGGAAATAAAAATGAGAGCAGACAGAAGAACATGCAAAATATCAAAGAAATCAAGGGTTAGTACTTTGAAAAATCAAACAATGTTGATATACCAATAGCTAGACTCACAAAGAACAGAGAGGAAATCCTGAAAACAAGAATCAGAAGTGAAAGAAGAAAAATTACAAGTGGCAGAAAGGAAATACAAAGGATCGTGAAAGACTAATATGGGCAATTATATGACAATGAATTCATGAATCATGAATAAACAGATTCCTAGGAACGTCTAACTTCCCACAACTGAACCAGGAAAACACAGACATCTTGAACAATCACAAGCACAGAAAAATGAAGCAGTAATCAAGTATTTCTCAAAAAACAAGAGTGTAGGACCAGATGGATTCACTATGACTTCTACCAAACATTCAAAGAAGAGATAATTGTCATTCTCAAACTCTCCCACAAAATTGGAGAGGGAAAAATCCCATATAGAGTCTATGAGTAGAGCATTTCCTGATCCCCAAACCAAACAAAGATAGCACCACAAAATAAAACAACAAAATAATATCACCAATGAATATAGATGCAAAAATGCTGGCAAACCAACTTTTACAGCATTTATAAAAATAATACACCACAATCAAATAAGAACCATTCAAGGAATATAAGCGTGGTTCAAAATATGTAAATAAATCCATGTAATGCTCCACATCAATAAAGAGAATATTGAAAATAATATGATCATGTCGATAAACACAGAAAAATATTTAAAATCCATTCATGATGAAACATCCTGATCAAAACAGGAATAGAAAAAATGTTATTAGTAATACAAGCATTATACAGCAAAGTCGTTGCCAACAGAATGCCTAATGTTGAAAACTGTAAGTCTTTCTCCTAAGATTCAGAGCAAGAAAAGTTTGCCCTCTCTCACCAATACCATTTTACATAGTTCTTAGTTGAGCCTTAGTTGAGCCATAAGGCAAGAAAAAGTTGTTAAAAGACTCCATTTTGGAAAATAATGAAATTATCATTATTTGCAGACATTATACCTCAAAAATCTTAAATACTCCTGCAAAGACTGCTGGAAAGAATAAATGAGTATAGCAAAGTGGCAGCATATAAAACCAGCCCTCAAAAGTCAGTAGTATTCCTATACATAATCTAGTAGAGGACAAGAGAAGAAAGAAACTCGTTCTCAGTAGCCCCAAACAGAATTTCTGGGAATAAACGTAACAAAGGAAGTGAAAGATCACCAAGACAAAAAGTATACTATTAATAAAATAAATAAAAGACACAAAGAAATGGAAGAATATTGGATGCGTATGGATTGGAAGAATTAACTTAATTAAAATGACAATACTACCCATGAAATATGCAGTTTTAAGGCAATTCCCATCAAAATTCCAGAGACATCTTGTAAGGAAATTTAGCATTCCACAGTGAAGTTGGAATCACAAAAGACCTCAAATAACTGAAGTTACCTGAGGAGGGAAAAATAAACAGCAGAAGAATCATGTCTCAATTTCAAACTATATTACAAAGTTTTCATTACAACAGTAGGCCATAGAATAAAAACTGAGAAACAGAGGAGTGAAATAATATTGAGAGTCCAGAAATAAAGTCACACCTGTATGGATAATTAACCTGTGAAAAAAAGGCCAAAAACATACAACAAAAGAAGGAAAATCAATCCAATACATGGTGTTGGGGAAACTGGAAAGACATCTTCCCCCAAAAAAGAAACTACATTATTTGTTATCACCATACACAAAAGTTAACTTAAAATAGATCAAATTCTTGGACATAAAACCTGAGATCATAAAATACTTGGAAAAAGTCAAAAAGAATTTTGCAGAACATATTATACCTGGAAAATCCTCCAGAGATTGTTTGTGAAAGAACATGTACAGCAAAAGCAGCCAAAGTAAGCCAAAAAATTTGGCACTACATCAAACTAAAATGTTATGCACAGCAAAAGAATCCACCACTAAAACAAAAAGACAGTACACCAAATTTGACAAAAAAATGACACAACACACTTCACATAAGAGCTTAATCTCCAATATATACAAAGCTCATACATCTCAACAGACTTTTTTCCACTGGAAAAATTGGCAGAACTTAACAGATACCTATTCAAAGAAAATGCACATAAGAACTACAGATAACCGAAAAAATATCCTGTATCAATCAGAAAAATGCAAATAAATACTATGATAAGATTCTATCTCACACCACTGAGAATGGCCTATATCCAAAGTCAGAAAATAAGTGCTTGAGGAGGTGCTGATAAAAAAGAACCCTACTCAATGCTGGTGGGAATGTAAATTAGTGCAACCTCTCTGGAAAACAGTATGGAGAATCCTCAAATAAAGAGGGGCCTTTGATTCAGCAATTCCACTTCTAGGTATATACCCAGAATACAAAATCTCTAATTAGAAAAAAATATCTGCACTCCTATGTGCAGAGCAGCACGATTCTCAATAGCTAAGACATGGAAACAATCTAAGTGCTCATTAACAGATGACTGGATAAAGAAGCTGTGATAAATATACTCAGTGGAATTCTATGTAGCTACTAAGTAAAATGAAATTGTGCCCTTTGAAACAATCTGGAAGGAAATGGAGTGTCATATTAAGAAAAATAAGTCAGAAAGAAATGCAGGATGATTTCATCATATGTGGAGTATAATGAAACGAAACAAAAGTTAAACCCCAACAAACACTCACAGGACATAAGACTGCTAGGCAGACAGGTGGGAGAGGAAAGGAAAGAGGGAACAAGATAAAGGTAAAGTGTAATAGCTCTCAACCGACAAAATCCAAACGGTGTTCTTTTAGAAGTAGTGAAGACAGATTATTACGTGCAGGCCAGATATAGTATTTGAGCCCCGAAATTCTTTTGGGATACACTTTTATTTGTGATGGAGAGGGGAAGGTGTGAATTAGAACAGGAATTACAAACGGAATTCAGTGATTCATTTGTGAATTCCTCACACGGATAACACATAATTGTAAAATGCACATAGGGTTCCATTTGCAGAAAGGGGTCCTTTAATCTAATCAGTAGCTTTCAACCAGTCTAGACTGTCAGGCGCCTGGTGACTGGGAGGTCACTATTGGTCCTCAGTGGCTAGAAACTGGAGTGCGGCTTCCTCTCTTCTACAAAAGGACACTGGAATGCTGAGAAACAAGTTCAATATATTAAAATGTGCTATGGGTATGGTCTTGTAAACAAACAAAAATTACATTAAAAAGATTTTATAAGTAGAGAGTACACTTTTTTCATTTAATTTGCTGCATAGTTTAGGACTATACTTTGACATTTTCTACTTGTTGAATAATTGATGATGAATAAAACCTGTCCATAAGTCATGTGTAGTAATGAGGAGTGACTTTGGCTATTAAGGAACCTATAAGAATTCTTAATTTCTAAAAAACCTCCAATTTCTAATTTGTACTACAATTTCACTATCACAAGGTAGTGACACTAATTCATTTTCCTCTTGAGATTCCATATTAGTATAAAAACATGAAAACTCAGAGGCTGGATCTACTATCTAAGTATGTATATATATGCAAGTTTATATATATATATTTGCTTCCCAAAATAAAATCTATGAGAGCCTATCATTACATATAAACGTGTCTTGATTCACAATCAATACTAAAGACCTTCATATGTTTAAACAATATTTAAATAGCTAAACAGTGTTATAGAATAGCTGATGTATAATGTGACATGGTACAAAATGCTTTTTAAGTAAGTTGATCTTTAAAGTGATATCATGGGATAATTTTGCAAGTAAAAGAAAAGAAATAACATTGTGGACTAACGCAAAATACTTCTGGTCAAACTACATGATTCGGAATGAATTTATGATTGCAAGGATATATCTGAACTCTCATGATTATAAACAAAGAAAAGAAAACAAATTCTCAAATTAAGAAAATTCAACAAATATTTATTAACAAAGCGACTACAAAGGTGTGGGAGAAGATCCAAAGAATCACAGTAGGCAGCACCATAATTCTGGTAGTAGCAGAGAGAAGTCTAGGAAGAAACCACTTTGAAATGAGAAAGGAACATTGACCTTCTTTTGAGAGACAATTTGGCCAAAGAGACCTAGTAAATAAGGAACCTGTGGAATAATCATTAACCTCTATAGTTCCCCTGCCCTCCAATCTCTTGAACACAAACAGAACCAAAGAATAAGAGAGTCCTACAATAGAAAGTTAATAGAGGGCACTGTAACTGGACAGAATTTGGGTAAACAGAAGTAACAGATATGAAGGCCAATCAGGAAATATATACCACATTTGCCAGGTCAGATCAATAATGTCAACAATTAGGGATAACAGTTTCAGCATTTGAATTCTCCAGTGAAACTCATAGGTATATATGTAGGCTGCATTATAATGACTCAAGATATAAATGCAGACATGAAAACTGTATTACCTTTCATTTTATTTAAATACACAACTTGGTCACAACTGTATACAATTTCACTGCAAATTGATTTCAAATGATTTCTCCTTTATATTGTGACTTTATATTAATTTTTAAGGACGTGAAAACAATGTTTTCATCAACATTTTACAATAGAGAAGGGGCCATTGAAGAATTTGGGTAATGGGTTAAACAGAGCTGAGAGTGAATGTCTTAGATTTATCAATATTCATTGTTGAGTTGAGAAGGGTCCATTGAAGCATATTCAATTCCTGTATGAAATGGGAGTTCTACTAACCAGAAGCTATCTTTCAGTTATGGAGGTAACAATGTCTTCTATGCTATATAACACTAGACTGTCTCTTATAATTGACAATCATTAATTAAAAGTTAAAACCCCATTAAAGGGAAAGACATTTGATAATTACTGTGAAACAAAAAATATGGTCCCTGTTTTCAAGTAGTTGCCAGTCTAAAAAGATAAGATAGTAAATCTTTTGAAGAGTCTTGAAAGGCAAAGATATAAGTTGTCTCTATGACACTAAAAACTGTTGGCTTTCTGTGCTTCTGTTAAGAATACATTCTAATGATCTATTAACTGAGTAGAGAGCAAGAACACACCGATTACCCAAAGGATCTCTAAAACTGCATGGGGGTGGACCCCGGTGACCTATAAGTCTGGTACACCTGGGAAAAGTCCACATACATCCTAGGGTTTCAGGTTCAAGCCAAGAGCTGGGATAACAACCAATGTGAACTAAACAAAAATAAAGTGCTTCTTCCACATCCTGCCTGCCTGTGTATTTGCTTCCATCCCTTCCTGCAACTTTCCTTTAAAAAACTGCATGAGAGTACAAGACAATTACCTATCTGTAAGCTGCCCACTACCCTGCTCTGGAGAACTGTGAACACAATCCCCAGGGGAGGACTCATGGGAGTAGATTTTCCCTGATTGCAGAGTTGCAAGCATCACCAGAGGACAACTCAAAACATAAGCTTAGTAGAGCACAGGACCCACCTGGAGATTCCAGACAAGGCTCCAGAGAACAGGACAGAGGGAGACCCATTACCTCCACCTCAGTCTTTAAAAGAGCACACAGAGTCTAAAAGGCAATCAAATTTTCTAGCTCATGAACTGGGGAGAGAAGCATAGGAGTAAAATTGGAATTACCTGAAAAATTCCTGGCCCCTGTGCTGGAGATATGTGGGCTCCAAAGAACTCACAAGAGCTTCTTATAAATTCAGGGCTTGAATTGGAGCGCTTTCTATCAGCGATGTGCAAGCTGAGAAATGCCCCACATTCCTACAGAAGCCAGAAGATACCACTAAAACAGCATTTATGGCCCACCAAAAGTGAGCATTAAAATGAAAGGTACAAACCCCTCATTATGCAGAAGTTAAGTGGATGATACTGGCCACAACAAGACACAACATCGCCACTCAAGAAATCAAATATTTAAAAAAGAGAAAACAACACCATGCTAAATCTAAGACATGGAAGAAAGCCATACCAAAAGCATAGTCACCAAAAAAAGCAAGCATGTCCCAAACAGAGGAAGATTTCATCACCTCCCAAGAGAAGTGCTCCATTGACATTAAATGGGACAACCTAACAGAGAATGAGTTCCAAAAAACAGCTGTAAAAATTTGAGATGTAACAGACACACAAAACAACCAAAAAAGAAAGCAAGGATGCTCCAAACCACAAAAATGGTGATAAATAGGAAAACAAATGCAGAAACAAAGACAAGAAAAATAGGAGAGAACAAAAATCACCAATGATGGGGGGTGGATTATGAAATGCACAGAAACATACAAGTGATATGGCGACACTTCATAAAACTGTGATAGCAAGGAAAGAGTGATAATCCTGAAGACAGCTATAAAACCTAATCTGAAGAGAAACAAAGCTGCGAAATAGGCAAAATTGAAAAAACTGATACCAAAAGCTATAGACAGGAAAAAGCAAATAAAAATAAATGAGAAAGCAACAGACAAAGAAAACCAAAAAATGACAACAATAAAGCTGCATTACCCTAAAAGTGAACGAACTGATACCCCAAATTACAGAATGACTGGATGGATGAGAAAACAGGAATAATCAATAATTGATTACAAGAAACTCATATCACATCCAAAGACAAATATAGTTTCAAAGTCAAAGACTATGGATAAATACATCAAAAGTGCAGTGATGAAAGGAAATTGGGAACTGCAATACTAATTTTAAACAAGATAAACTTTGACCTGGGAAGGATATCCCAAGGCAAGGAAGGGTAGTATGCTTAACCAAGGGGAAGAAGTAACATTCATTAGCATATAGGCATCAGAAGTTGGCCCATCTAAATATACAAAACAAATTTTGACAGAGCTAAAGGCAGACAGTGACAGTAACACAATAATAGTAGGGGACTTCAATACTCCACTTACATTAATCATTCAGACAGAAAATCAACAAAGACATAAGGACTCTAAATAAAACAATAAAGCACATGGACCTAACAGATATATACAGGGTATCATACCCCAGCAAAAGAGATTATATGTTCTTCTCAAGGGTATATGAAACATTTTCAAGAATAGATCACATCTTGGGACACAAAACAAGTCAGAGACAATTTAGCAAGAATGAAATTATAGTAATAATCTCCTCTGACCACAAGGGGATAAAACAAGAAATGAATCAGAACAAATCTGCAAGAACCACAAAGATGTGGAGATTGAACAATATGCTTCTGAACAATTCATGCATCATCCATGAAATTAAAGACTAAATTAAGACTTACTTCAAAATAAATGAAAATGAAGAGACAAGCTATCAGAACATGTGGGACATGGTGAAAGCAGTTCTTGATGTAAGGCTATAGTCATAGAAGTGTTCATCAAAAACAGTGTACAAATTAAATCCCTAACCTCACTATAACGGGAAGAATAATTAAAACCAAAAATCAACAAAAGGAAGGAAAAATTAAAAATTATTCAGTAGAAACAAATGAACTAGAAACAAAAGAACCATCCAAAAGTTCATGGAAATCAAGAGTTGGTTCTTTGAAGAAATATATATAATTCGTAGACCTAAACTAGACTCACAAAAAGAGAAGAACCTGTTAACAGGGATAAGAAATGAAAGAGGTGAAATTACAACTGACATCAGAGAAATACAAAGGATAATTATGAGTAATTATTTTCAAAAAATCATCAAACATGAAAAAATGCAGATTTGACAGATTCATAGAACCTGCAATTTTCCAAAACTGAAGCAGGTAAACACGGTTATGTTACGCAAACCAACCACAAGCACAGACCTTGAAGTAGAAATTAAAAATCTCCAAAAAACCAAGAGCATAGGTCCAGATGGCTTCACCAGTAAATTCTACCAAATGGTCAAAGAGGAGATAATCCCCATCCTCCTTAAACTCTGCCACAAAATTGAAGATGAGGAAAAACTCCTAGATACATTTTATGAGTCAATACTGACCTGATCACCAAATAAGATAAAGATAGCAACAAAAAAGAAAACTAAAGACTAATATCACAGGTGAATATAGATACAAAAATCCTCACCAAATTCTTGGAAATCTGAACTCAGAAGCATAATAAATTAATAATATACCATGATCTAGCGTATTCATTAGCACCACACAAAAGTTAACTCAAACTGGATTGAAGACCTAGATATAAGATCCTAAAACAAAACAAAAATACTTGGAAAAATGTGTGTGGGGGGAAACACCATGATCTCAAACTAAAAGAGATCTTTTTTAAAAGAACAGCTACAGCACAAATTATCAAATTAAAACTAAGTAATAGGGATTATCAAAAGAAAAAGCTTCTGCACAGCATCAGAAACCAACATTAAAACAAAGACTCACCGAATTAAAGAAAATATTCACACAACATACATCAGATAAGAGCTTTATCTCCAAAATATACAAAGGGCTCAACATCTCAACAAAAATAAGTAAACAACAATGAAAAAACTGAACATAGACCTATCCAAAGAAAACACACAGCTGCCCTACAGACACACAAAAAATTCCACATCTCTCATCATAGGAGAAAAGTAAATATAAACGTCAATGAGATACCACCACTCTCCATTGACAATAGCCTGTATTCAAAAGTCTAAAAATAACATGTGTTCTAGAGAATTGGAGAAAAAGGAAAAAAGGAATCCTCCCTCACTGTTGTAGGGAACTTAAATTAGTGTAACTTCTCTGGTAAAATATATGGAGAATCCTGAAGAAAAGAGATGGCACTACCATCTTGATTGATCCATCAATCCCACTCCTAGGCATATACCCAGAGTATAAAATTGCTAATCAGAAGAAATTATCTGTTCCCTTATGCTACAGTTCACAATAGCCCAGAAACAACCTAAATGCTCATCAACAAATGACTAGATAGAGAAGCTGTGGTGCTTCTGGGTATATACCCAAAAGATACCAAAACACTAATTTGCAAAGATTTATGCATCCCCATATTTATAGCAGCCCTATTCATAATAACTAAGAATTGGAAACTAAGTGTTCACCATCACATGAATAGATATAGATGAATTATGTATATATGTATATATATATATATATATACACACAAAAGGGAGTACTACACAGTCATTAAATTAGATGAAACCTTGTCATTTGAATCAACATGGACATATCTAGAGGGGATTGTGCTAAGTGAAATATGTCAAAAGAAGAAAGTACCAGATGGGCCTCGCTAATAGGTGGAATGTGAATAGACAAACTGAAGGAATAGATGAAACAAAACCAACCCTTGAAAGCTTGCAATAGAATAGAGGTTACCAAAAGGGAATGGAAGAGCACATTGGTGCATGTGGTGGCGGAGCCCACTGGACAATGGTGCAAACACTTGGTGATTTGGTGGTAGGCAGGGTGTGCTGACATATATCTGAAGAATGGGGAACCTATCCATATGAGGTCATTTTAATGTGTAGAGTAAGTTACTAGTTATTAGAAATAATTACATTTCACATGTATATGTATATATATACACATAAGCACCTGTCTAATATCACTTATGAATTCTAGCTAATAGCTGGAGATGCTTTTCTATAATCTATGTACACAAAAATCATTAAAATGTGTCATATTCTTATATATTTATTATTTTTCTCCCTTTACTGTACATTCTAAGACATCCAATAAAATGCTTCTACAGAATGGCAATAATATGTATCCTTGTCTACTCAGGACCCAATCAAAAATAGTCTTCCAAATTCCAGCAATTATATGACATTTTCTATAGATTTTTAATACATATCTTCTATAAGATTGAAAATTTTTCTTTTGGTTCCCAATATGCCACAAATCTGTCATGCATATATTTTCCTAAAAGCACTTGAGGATTGGTTTTTCTTCTTTATTCTTTTATGAGATTAAAAATTTATTTTTGAATGTTTAAAGTAAATTTGTCTTATTTTATTATAAATCCAACTTGGATGTGATCCATTATCCCTTTTATATGTTGTGAATTGGTTTATATTTTATTTAGAATTTTTCCATCAGGAATTGTTCAGTAACTTTTCTGTAAATTCTCAAGTTTTGGCATAATGAATATGATTGCCTCAAAAAATTGTAAATAGTTTCCTATATTGTGAAAAAAAATCTTTCTTGTTTTGTGGAAAAGAAAAATTGCCTTGAATTAACCTTGTTGGAAAAATAAAAACTAGGGTTTCCTCCTCATAAAATTAAAGAACTATTCACATTCTGTCTGACATTTACTGCATTAACTTTTACAGAAGATAGGTTCCATTTTATCTATATTTCATATTTATTTGCATTTGCTGTCTTATAATATTAATAACTACTATATAGCACTATCATTTTTATAATATCAAGTCCCCTTTTTTCTTTACATTTGTAATATCAATATTGCTTTTATATTTTGAAGTCATATTATTAGTTACAAACCAGAATTGTTACATTAACTTGCTGAGTTGGAAGTTTCATATTTAGAGTCAGTTCATATTTCTATTAATTTTGTGACAAAATCGATTGTATTCAACATAGATTTATCACTTCTAGCAAATAAAATTTACCTATCATATTATCACCCCCCCTAATTTCAATATTATGCTTCCTTTCTTTTATGTCTTAGATAATACATAATTGAACTTTCTTTTTAATCAAGTATGACCTTAATTTTAATTGGCTAATTGAGGGCTTTTATACTTAATGGTATAGTTGGGTTTAATTTTACCATCTGATGATCTACCATTTATATATTCACCTGCTCTGTTTGTTTTTCTCCTGTCTTGCCTTCTTTCAAACTTAAAATAAACTACTCCTTTTTTCCTCCATTATCTTTGAAGTTATATACTCTATTCTCTCTGAATACTCAAAAAGTTCAGCATAAATCCCTGAACTATGAATACCTAATGTTAATCTTACTTTTAATCATTCCATGAATTAAAGCAACAAAAAGTGCTTGAAGTTCATTTAATATTGTAAATAATATGCAATTTTTGAAAATTATTTTAATTATATATTTAATTCATAAATAATAACAATATTTTATCAGTATCCATTTAGTTTTACCTATATTTTACATATACTTTATTCTTACTTCATGAATATCCATCATCCAAGGATAACTAAGGTAGTTTAAAATTCTTAAAAGATTTTAAGGTAACAGAATAACTGAGTAAGATAACTTTCAGTCAATCAATAAAAGTTCATATCCAGGTATAAACATCCATTTAAACAGAGCTGAGTATATTAGTATATCAAAGCAGCAATTCTCATTTCTCATTGAAAAAGTATGTTTTTTCATTTTGTGATTTGCATAATACACTGAATATTATATAACATAGAAAATACATAAAATTCCAGATTGACCAAAAGATTTTAACGCACACACCCAACTTTCCTGGTGGTTTTAACTTCTCTACTATAAATAAATATTGTAGCACCCTAGTTCTAGTCTACCACAATGATGTTACTATTTTGAGTCAACAAAATTCTTAGAAAATTCTTAAGCCATAAGGGAGTGGAGCCAATTGGTCTGTATTCATGAATCAACCAGACTGTTTTCTTGCTTGTGTTGAAATGAATGGTAAGTGAGTTATCCTTCCCAAAGAGTGGCTCAGCACAAAATAGGTTGTTCCTTGCACACATCATCAGAAACCTCTCAATTTTGTGAATAAACACATCTTTCAGGAATCCTTTAACTGAGAGAATTCAAGGCATAGTCTTTTATTATTTGAAATAATAACAAAGCAAGTCAAGCTGAGTACTGTGTTGGTGTTTAATTCAATTCCTATAGCTGTTGCAAAGAAGAAAACTAAACTTGGAGATTTGGCAGGTTAGTATATCAATATAATTTGCAGAGTAACTAGAAAGTAACTCATTGATTATTTTAAAATTACTCTGAACTAGGAGTAATAAAACCATGGTGAAACAGGAACCAAATGCAACTGGTCAAAAATTAATAATTATTTGTATCTATACAAAATAGCAAAAATCATTGATATTGTTAACATGAAAGCATTATGCATAAAAGGCATGCCCTGGTGGAGCATACACCACATACCACTGGACTCCAGTCCTGGATCTGTGGGAAACAACCAGTGTGAACATCTAAATAAATATAAAATGCATCTTCTTCCTCTCCCCTTGCCTGCCTGCTTACTTTTCTTTGTTCCTGCCTGTACCTTTGCTTTAAAAGAAGTTATGCATACCAATAGAAGTAGATAATTTAACCCTAAACTTTACCAGAAATTTTACAGAGGAATACTGATACTTGATAAATATTAGATAAGTATTAGAAAATATAATTTAACTGACTAGTAATTGAATAAACACAAATTAAAGCAACATCAATTCCATCTTATAAAATTAAAAATGGAAAAACCCTTAATACTCAATACTTGTGAAATGATAATATTCATTACATGAATGAATGCAGAAATTGTAAGTTGATAAATGTTTTTAAAATCACATGTGTGCATACACCAAACGTTCATAATCATTAAGGTATTTTTTCTGATATTTTCCAGGATTTATACTAATGAAATAAACAAGTTGTATTAAATGTAAAGACATTCATCACAAATATATGCATAGTCCCAAAAATGTATGCCATCTCACAGTATTCTTTGCTATGTGGACAATCTAATTATCTGTCTACCTACCTATCCATGCATTCTAGAAGGAGGTCAGAAAATAAAATATCAGAGTCATATCAACAACAATAGCATTGCAAGCAAACGAAGCCATGACTAATTTTATTTTGTATAATTTTTATGAATTTTACACTATTTTCAAAATAAGCAGTGTGTTATGATATGCACAGATAGAGGTATGAATTCAATATTCATTAAATCATATAGCATTTCAATAAAATAAAGAATCTGTTTTATTTTAAAAAAGAATATAACCAGAGTATATTTTCATACTGCTTATGGAAGTTCAACAGTTTGGTAAAAAATATTGGGAAGATAATCTGTCAATATATACCAGCAACACACAATAGTGTCAGTTAATTTATTCCAGCAATTCTGCTTTTAAGAATTCATCTCAAGAATACCTTGCCAAAATACACAAATAATGAAGTAAGTTACATTATATTGATACTGATGAATAAAAGTTATTTGAATATCGAGAAATCATATGTATATATACTAAAATATATGCTTACAAAATCCATAATAATATAATTAGTCTATTTTTAAAGTATATGGGAGACATTATCACAAATTTTTATAACATGAAAGAGGAGGAAGGCATTAAAGGAGAAGTGTTACAGCTCTCTCTCTCTC
>RJWH01008906.1:13919-26720 GCA_004363575.1 Solenodon paradoxus | reverse complement strand
CTTTAGGAGGGAAGGAGGCTCCATGGTGGAAGCAGCTGAGACAGAGCAGGAAGGAGGCAGAAAAGGGGACTGCCATGGGCTCCAGGGCGGGTTGCTGTCTCATCTGGCCCCTGTCCTGGGAACTTGAATGAATCTGGAAGCTCGTCCTCCAGCAGCGGGAGGTGGGCAGGTGAGGGAGGCACAGGGGCTGGGAGAGATGCCTGTCAGGGACCAGGCTGGCAGCACCGGTGGCGGTGGGAGGAGCCACGTGCCAAGGCCCAGAGCGGCCAGGACCTGGGTGCCCACCCCCGAGAGTGGGGTGCAGGCAGCCTCCCAGGAACAGAGCAGAGGAGACCACTGGTTCTCCAAGCAGAGGGAAGCAGCCTGGTCCTCGGCTCCGACTGGAGCGGGGGCGCACTGTGATGTTTCTTGCCCTCCGGTTGCTGGTCCAGCAGCTGTGGCACCAGACGACCCTCCGGGGGCCTGGGGCCCTGACTGGCAGCCACGCGGGAGGAGTCAGGTCCGTCCCAGGACTCCCACGGCGTCACTAGGAGCCTTGGCTGGCTCCACCCACAGGCTCACGGAGCTGAGTGGCTTGGGGGTGTCGTGGCCCCTGTGACCACCCAGGCGGTGCCCGGGCTCTTGGGAAGGCTGGGGCCTCCTGGAGTGGCAGGTGTGGGGTGACACGAAGGTAGGTGGGGCACAGGGTCCTTCAGGTCTCCTGGAAGCAGCCCACCAGCATGCGCGCTGGCCCGGCCCCTCGTGTGCGTGTGCGTGTGGTTGCATGTGACTTACCCCGCTTCTCAGATGACTTTCAGCAGGTTTCACAGAGGAGATGAGACCCACATACCATCGAGTTAACATGGTCAAGTCAGCCGTTCAGCAGCACTCGTGCATTCACCCGCCGCCTCATCTAGTTGTGGAAGCTTCCACCACTCCAAGAGGAGCCAGTCTCCTGGGGCAGCCAGGCCCCCTCCTCCCTGATTGACGGCGGTCCCAGTGACGGGCCCCATGGACACCGTCGGGGAACGAAGACCCAGCTTCTCCACGGAGGCGTGTATTTTCGGGCTGCGGCGTGGTGGCACGGGCCTCCGCTCCGTCCCTGCTCGCGTCTGAGCAGCGTTCCATGGTGCCACCGCCATCTGGACGCCCGGGCTGCCCCGCTGCTGACCTGCGGTCAGGGGGCTGCCTGGGTTGGAGCTAGGGTCCGAGTTCCTCTCAGGGGTTCTCCCCCACCTCCCTCAGGGCCTGCCGTCCCTTGGGCACTGGGGCTGTGACTTGGTGTCTTCACCTGTCCCCCCATAGGTGAGCCCCACCTGGGCGGCAGGTGGACTGGGGTGGAGCAGGTCAGGGGTCCCGGGAGGGCCCTCTGGTTGGCATGAGGACATGGTGTCCGTCTGCCAGTGGCCTTCTTGCCTGGACACTAAGCTTCCTGGGTTCCAGGAGGCCGAGCTGGAACTGGACAGGCCCCCCCTTGACATCATTAGGCCTCAGGACCCGGCAGCTAACCCCACCATTTCCAGGTGAAATCTGTCCGCATGCAACAGTGCACCTCCCTCCCTCCCTCCCTCCCTCCCTCTAGCCTCCCATGCTCATCCATCCCACACCCACAGGCCCTTCCCCCCGGCTCTAGCCCAGCCAGTGGCCCTGCTCCCATCCTGCGCCTGTCACACTGAGGCAGGCCCGTGGACAGCCGGAAGGGCCCGAGGCTCTCAGGCTGGGAGGGCCAGTGGGCACAGGCCTGTCCAGAAGGTGGGATCTGCCTGGGCTTCTTGGCCAGCAGCAGAGGCCCTAGCTGGAGGGCAGGGCTGCCAGGCCCCAGATGGCTGGCGTTGCAGAGGGTGATCAGAGCCTGCGCTCCAGCCTCTCCCCTGCCCCTGCCCTCCAGGTGTCCACACCCTGTGAGTTGTTGGACGGGGATAGATGAGGGACCTGTTGGGCACAGGGAGGGCAGAGTTGCTGCTGGACCCACCGGGCTGTCTCTGTGCCCTGGACAGACTGCAGGCGGTGCTGCGGGCACCTCCCCTCTGGCTTCTTAAAGGTCTTGGTCCTGCCTCATCTGGACAGTGGCTGGAACTGGGACTGTCTGCCCTGGTCCCAGACGAGCCAGGGCTTCCCATCGAAGTGCGCCCCGCTGCCCTTGGAAGGAGGCTGCTGTGTCCCGCGCCGTCCTCCCACCTCGGCCTGGGAGCGGGGCTTCCTCTGTGGGAAAGGACGTGCTCTGGGCCTCGAAATAGCCAGTGGACAGAAATAGCCCTGGCCTCAAAAAAGATGGAAAATTAAATAGGGAACATAAAAGTGATCTCTGGGCACTTTCCATAGCCACCACCTCAGCGGGGCAGCAGGCTCCAGACTGGTATCACAGACAAGACACGAGGAGGAGGTGGCTGCCTTTGGCCGACACCACCACATCTCTGAGCCTGTGTCCCATCGTGCCTGCTGCTAGAGATGCCCTCCCTGAGAGAAAACTCCTACTTAACCTTCAACACCTAGTTCTATGTCACTTCCTCCAGGAAGCCTTCCCAGCATGATGTCTGGCAGGCCTCAACAATGGATTAGCGGTGGGCTCCTTGAGACTGGCTGTGCCCCCTGGGCTGCTGCATTTTCCACCTCATGCCAAGGGGCATTGTAGGGCTCGTTAATGCTGTGAATGCCTGCTGCGGGGGCCGCTCTCACTGGTGTGAGAGGTGGAAAGCTGAAGGCCTGTCTCTTCCCCTGCGTGTTCACATGGTAGCCTGAGACATCAGCCTTGGTGTGGTCATTTCTGACAAGGCTCAGAGCGGTGAGCTCACCAGCCCGAAGGTGGTGCAGCGGAGGCTTTGGGATGTGCTTCCGGCCCCGCCAGCATAGAACCTTCTGGAGGGCCCATTGTGGGACCCGCCGCGGGCTTGGGGTGGCTCTGGCTGCCCAGGCTGTCCACTGCTGTCTCCCCTGCAGGTGCCCGTCCCCCGGGCCGGGCCGGCACACGGGTGTGGCGTGAGTGTCCTTCTTCACTCCAGAACCCCGTGAGGTTTGGCATCACTCCTGAGGGCTCCCCGCAGGCTCGGGGCAGTGCTCCCAGGAGCCCCCAGCTCAGCAGGGACCCCCAAGTGCCACCTCCAGACATGGGGAGGGGAGGCTCCTGGGAAAGGGCAGTTTTTGCAGGAAGATAAGGGCTTGGGGAACCTGGCCGTGTTTGGAGGGGTCTGCTAGCCGGTCTCAGGCATTCTGGGAACATCTGAACCACAGCTGTGCTTCTACAGACTGTCCCCCACTTCTCATCCCGTTAAGGGGTCTTTGTCAAGAACTGGGGTCTGAGGCTACGTGTCAGGGCACAGCTGTCTGGCCGGGGCCTGTTGGACACTGATTGCCCTCTGTTCCCACAGGCCCGTCCGTCCCACAGCTCACTTGCAGTCCAGTCTCTCCGACATCCATCTGTCCTTCCGTCCCCTGCTTCCTCGGCCCCTCGTGTGGGGACCACAGCCAGCACTGTGGTTGGAGGCTGCCCTCAGCATGGTTCTCCCCCTGCCCACAGCGGCGCGACCCCCAGGCTGTGCGAGGCAGGCAGGCGGGTGTCTGGTCCTCTCTGAGTTCACGGAGGGTGTGTCCCTGGGGACCATGGATGACTAGGTGCTCTCAGCTCCCCCAGTCACCTGTGAAATGCAGCCCGAGCAGCTGGAGGTGGTGTCTGGGGTCCGGGCTGCCGCTGGGACACCCCTCGGTGTGCCATGGAGGCACAGGCTGGCTGCCCACCTGCAATGCCCCTCCGCGCCTTTGGCCCAGGGTCCCCTTGGGCAGACAGGGAGGCCTGGAGCAGGAGGGGCCGGGTGTCCTGACTCGGTGTCTCTCTTGTCCCCAGGTGGGTCAGGAGGCACAGCTCTTCTGAGCAGCCTGCCAGGATTGCCGGGCCTGGGCTGCCCATGGAGGGTCCCAGCGGAGGGCCTCTGCTGACCCCGGTGTTGGCTGGAGGCAGGCACCATAGCCGGCCAGCATCTGCCAGGCCAGCAGCGCCACCTGCTGGCCACAGGCATCCAGACACCGTGGCCCAATGATCTTCCCAGGGGAACAGAAGGAGGGGCTCCCCGAAATCCTTGTCGCCTCCAGACTGCAGGACACTTGCCCTGCCGGCCGGCCTGTTACCCTGTGCAGACGCTGTGAAGCGGAAGATGGCCCAGCCAGGAGGAGGGAATGGTCACTGTGCCCAGCCTGTGGGCAGATGCCCGGGGGCCTGCAGTCTGGACCAGATGGGGACGTGGCGGACAGCTCGTGGACAGACAGAACCTCTGGGCTTCTGGGCAGCCTGACGCTCAGAGCCCGTCTGCTTCTGGGTTCTGGAGCAGCGAGCAGACACACACACAAACATGTGCCCCACAGGGGACGCGGCACAGGCACGCGCGTGCGCACACCACCCAGGACGCGGCACAGGCACGCGCGTGCGCACACCACCCAGGACGCGGCACAGGCACACACCCCTCACGTGACATACTCTGCACTACGCAGGAGGCTCACACGCACGTGCCCGCACGCAGCGGCTGCAGTGGCCCGTGTGTGTACACTGTGCTCTCACCCACACACACCAAATGACTCGGTGCACACAGGACATCTGCACACAGGTGCACACCCTGGAGGGACACGGTGGAGGCTCACGCCCAACTCACCGCGTGGAGGGGCACCACGGGCCTGAGCGGCCACACCTCACTGTCCCAGCAGCTGTCCAGGACGCGGGTCCCAGTCACTGGTCACTGCCCAGCGCCGCTGGATGTGCCAGTCTGTGGTCCCGGACAGGTGGCATGCTGGGTACATGTCAACCTTCCCGGGCCCCAGTCAGGTCCTGATGGTTCGGAACGGGCGGGGACCGCCCCTTGGCTACCCTCCCACCAAGCTCATACCCTCCCCTGCCTCACGCAGGACCCCCCAGCGGGAGCCCCACTCTGGCCTGTGCCCTGGGAGGGCCTCCCTGGCTGGGGGTGTGGCTGGGGGTGTGGCCTGCGATGTCAGTTGTCTGCCTGGACACCGCCTTTTCCTGGAGCCCGAGGCCACTGGCCGCAGACGGAGCTGGGCCAGCAGCTGAGTGTCAGCTGGATGCTGGTCTGGCCCTGGGCGTGGCAGGAGGAGGGGCGACCCGGTCCGGGGGCACAGCTAGGACCCCGACAGTGACAGGCATTTCCAGAACATCAGGCTGGGCGCCTTTGTTCCCCGCTGGGTTACGGACGGGACCCCAGGCCCGGAGCGGGCCGGGATTGGTGGCCCCACGGGGACCCAGGAATTCCTGCCCCTCCTATGCCCAGCTGTCTCCGTCCTGGGGCCTCCTGCACCTGGGCAGTGCCCCCTCACTGACCGGTGGCCAGGCCAAAGCTCGTGGGTCCTGGCTCGTGTCCATCACCACTGGTCTCAGTTTCATCTGTGAAGTGGGGGCGGAGTGCCCTGGCCCCCCAGCAGAGCGTCCTCAGGGTGGGGTCGGGGGCGCCTCCTCCCGGCGGCTCTGCTTCAGATGGCAGCTCTTACTCCCGGGAGACCGAGTCCCACCTGCCCAGCGGCGCCAGCAGGCTGCCGGCTCCCAGGGCTCCCCGGGCCTGCAGGGTCCCAGCGTCACCGCCCACCCTGCCGACTACTGGAAGGAGCCGCATCGGAAGAATTGGAGCCCCAAGTGACGGGGGTGGGTGGAGACGGCGCTGTCCCCCAGGGCTTGCAGGGACAGGCGGCGGGTGCTGGCACGGGGGTCCGTTGGGGCCTGGCTGCTCTGTGCAGTGGGAGGGTTGTCAGGCTGGGCCAGCAGCAGGCAGAGGAGCAGGGAGCCCAGACTCACAATAGATTGGGCCCCCCTGAGAGAGGGTGTGCGGGATCTGGGGGTCTAGGGCAGCTGCAGGGCAGGCAGTCCTGTGGAAGTGGGGAGCAGCCAGCACACAGGCCTGACGGCACCCTCCTACCCGCCACTGACGGGCCTCCCTGCCGCCCAAGCTTTGCTGGGCCTGTGAGGGGCATGGCTGGGGTGGGCCCAGTGGGGAACCCCAGCTTCTTCTGTCTGTGGAGCGAGTACAGAGCCCTCCGGCTGGGAGCCGGCAACAGCAGGGTGTGAGCAGTGACCGGGTCGGGTGGGGTCCTTCACAGCATTCGTGGGCTCCCCCGGCTCCCTTCTGGGCCGGGGACGAGGGCCCAGGTGGGGGGCCCTCTGCGGAGGGCGGAGTGTGAAAGGCAGGGAGCGGGGTGTGCGTCTCGTCCGCCGCTCACCCCCATCCTGGCCGCTTCCAGCATCCAAGGCGTCCAGGAAACTGAGCGGCTGCAGCCACGTTTCCTGCTATTAATGGAGCTTCATCTAAACAGGCCCTAATATTTACCTCCGGACGCCTCTGGCTGCAGAGGGTGCCAGACAGCGGAGTGACGAGCTGGGTCCCGCCGCCCCGCGCCCCGCCCCTGCGTGGCTGGGCCCAGGACGGAGACGGAGTCGGAGTGGGAGGCCCAGAGGCCCAGGTTTGTCGCCCACCCGGAGGTGACATCCTGACCTCCCAGCTTCCGGGGGGCTCACTCAGCAGGCAAGTCGTGTCAGTCCCCGTGCCCTTGCGTGTCTGCCAGCTGACCCTCCCGTCTCCCCCTCCCTCCGGATCTCACCTTTAGTGGCAGTGTAGCCGCTGCTGGCCTGTGGCCGGCCTGTCCACATCCACACCCTCTCGGCGGGCAGAGTGGGGGCCTGGATGGGGTGAGGCCCCTCACTGCTGACCTGTGTCCCCACCTGCCCACAGCTGACACTGCAGCCCCTCCCACCTCTTGTCCTGTGGGGGCCCTGCCTGTCCCGAGAGCAGCAAGGGGGGGACAAGGAGGCCTCGCCAGTGCCCCCCAGTGACGCCTGCCTGCCATGCAGGGCACTGAGTCAGGGTTAGAGGGGATAAATAGGTTTAATCAGGACGAGGGCATCTGGTTGTGAGACTGTTTACACAGACATAAACACACACGCCGCCGCCTGTCACTCGGCCCAAGATTCTGGGGAGGCCACAGGGAGAGGGACGTAGACCTCACACCCTGGCCCTGGGGGACCCAGGACAGTCTGAACCGGCTTCTGGGGACCCAGGTCTCGGTCCTGCGGGAGGCGGGCAGCCATCGGGAGGAGGAAGCGGGTCTCTGTGGGCACTCTGGGGCCTGGCAAGATGGGATGGTGGGAGCACCCAGCCTCCGGCCCTGCAGGAGGGGGCCGACCTCACCGGCCCCCCATCCATCTTTGCCGAGGCTGCTCCGGATTGAGTTCCCTCCCACCGCTGGCAGGTCTGAGGAGAGGCGCAGGAGGAGCGGACAGCGTAGGAAACGGGTCTGTCCAGCTGGGTCCCGCAGCGGGCAACAGCCCTTGAAGCCCCCCGGCCCCGGGGTCAACCGGCCCCTCTCCTCAGCTTGCATGCCGGGTGCCCCCGGCACCCTGGCGTCTCGCATCCTGGAGCGACCCAGGTCCGAGGGTGGGGTTGAGAGGTGGGGGCAGGAGCCCTCATGGGCACGGGTGAGGTGGACACTGGCGGACAAGGGAGCTGGAGGGACCAGGGTCCCCATGCCCGTGCTGGCTCACCACCTTGGCGACTGCCCAGGAGGAAAGCCTGTCGCAGAGGAACTGCCATCCTTCCATCCAGCGCGGCCAGGCACATGCCAACCACGCACTCCTCGTGCGGTTGGGGTGGGAGCCGAGGGTGGGCCAGCACGCAGGATGCGGCTGGGGACAGAGAGGCCGGGCGCGGGCTGGCTGCGGGGACACAGAATACTGGCAGAGGAGGGGCTCGGGCTATAAAAGAAGGGGCGCGCAGCTGTGGGCCAGCCCCTCCCGGCCCCCGTCCATCTTTGCCAAGGCTGCTCTGGGCTGAGGTCTCTCCCTTTGCCCTCTGCCCCCACAGCAGGGGCCCAGAGAGTGATCCCAGGGCACCGCCTGGCCGGGGGGTCTGGCTGCAGCTCACATGGACACCTGGCTTGGGTGAGGTGGGAGCTGTGGCTGGTTTCCGGGCTTCGAGGGTGCCCGTGGGATGGGACAAGAGAACCCAGAGCGCCTGATTCTGGATGACTGGCGAGTGGGGGTCCTGGGGTCCTAATGAGCACCCGCGGTTCAGGACTGCTGGCCTGGGGGAGCCCATGGGCTGGGCTGGACCTGCCCTGACGTGCTCTGCCTCCTGCTCAGACCCCTGCAGCCACACGTGGGTGTGCTCCTGCCAGAGGCAGCCCCTCCCCGCCTGTGCAGACTGCCCCGGCGAGCCAGGCCGCTCTATGAGCCGCGGAGGGGGTGAGCACCAGCACTGTGCTGGACACGGTCCAGGCCAGGGACGCGGGTCGTGATGCTGACGACCGTGCCGCTGCCCAGCTCCGCACGCCCCCTCCAGCAAGGCGTAGATTCCCTGCGCCCCAGGCCTACAGCAGGGATCCCGTGGCTGACATCCCCTTGCGGCCACCGCACAAGGCCCTGGGTGACAGGGCCAGCCCCCCGCTGATGACAGTCCCGGCTTTGCAGAGCTGGTACTCAACCCAGATCCCAGCAAGGCTACTTCCCGCTCCGAGCCTCAGTTTCCCTGTCTCTATGAGGGGTTTGAATGACTCCCCCATACACCTCTCATCCAGGCCCCTTTCCAGGGCCCTGAGATTGGAGTATGGGCTCTGTCTGCAGCCACTGGACAGGAGGATTTTTCTCTGTGGGCCCCGGGCAAACCTGGGACTCGGGTCCCGCCGCGCCTGTGTCGGTGGCAGTGGCCCTGCCAGGGCAGACCTGGGGCTGGAGGTGCCTGGGATACCGCTCTCACCCCCACAAACGCCAACCATGCAGTACTGTGGAAGGGCTCGTGGCAGCTTGGACGCGCAACAGAAGGCACATGGGGGCAGTGCTGAGTCCAGCTCAGGGGTGACCAGAGGCCCGTGTCAGAGAAATGCTTCCTCCCCAGAAAAGGCAGGGAGACAGAGGAGCAGGCAAGGCTTCCCACGTGGAGAGACGGCGGCCTTAGGCGGCTGGCGGGCCTGCAAGTCGCTGCACGTCTCTGCTCTTGGTTTTCTCATCCACAGGATGGGCCGTGAGCCCGGCGCCCTCCGGGGCAGCAGACTGTCTCCCGACACCATTCTTGGGCAGGGGCGTCGGGAAGTGAGCATCTCCAAGGGGCGGCGCGGGGTCTGGAGGAGACAGGGCTGGATTTCCATCCTGACCAGGCCACTGCCCAGCCGCTCAGCCCTCCGGCACCAGCCCAGTGGAGAGGCAGGCAGCAGCCTCTCTAGGCATCGCCTGACATGCATTTTGCCATCTTACTGTGAGCTCGTGGATCCCCGGGTGGGGGGCGTCCTACAGAGACGATATTGGTGTCCCTCGATGTGTCTCTGGCCCTGTTCTCTCTCTGGGGGAGGGCGCACCAGGGGAGGGGAGGGAAGTCCCTTTGGGTCATCTCTGGAATTCCCAGAATCTGAAAACTCTTTGTCTCACGCCCTCCCCATGACTCTTCTAGGGACAGAAAGACCCAGGTGGGAAGTGGCTCCTGGCCCCCGCCTGAATCTGCAATGGACACCCTGAACCGTCAAACCCCAGCGGAGTCGCGGCGGACATCGCTAACCCACCCCGGTCTCCGCATTTGGCAGGGCGGCCATCCCCAGTCGATGGCGCTGAAGTGGATTGGCACGCCTGTCCGGCAGGCACAGCCCGGCCCCACCGGCTCCCTCACAGTCCCGCCGCCTAAGCCTCAGGTGCGTCCGCCAGGGCCTGCGTGAGGGCGCGCGGGCCAGCGCCGAGGAAGCGGCGGTGGCCGGAGCCCTTGGAACTCTTGTGCATGCTGACCACGTCGCCGCTGGCCGGCTCGCACGCGGCCCCCCGCCGGCGGAAGAGGCCGCGGACCATGGCCTGGAAGCCGCTGGTGACGAAGCAGTAGACGATGGGGTCCATGCAGCTGTTGAGGCTGCTGAGCGTCACGGCCACGTGGTAGACCACCAGGCTGGTGTGGGCGGGCATGTCGGGCCACAGCGCCACGGCCACCTGGCGGGCGTGGAAGGGCGTGAAGCAGACGAGGAAGATGGCCAGCACGGTGAGCAGCAGGTGCGCGGCCCGCACGCGGCGCTGGCGGCCTTGGCGCAGCAGGCCCGGCCGCGACAGCGCGCACACCATGCGGCCGGTGAACACGCTGATGGCCAGCAGCGGGAGGAGGAAGCCCAGGACGGTCAGCGCGAAGACGCGGCAGCAGGGCCCCGCGCCGGCCGTCACGCCCAGCACGGCCAGGGTCACGGCGCCGGCGGCCAGCCACACGCAGGCGCACACGGCTCGGGCGCAGGTGGGCCGGCGCCAGCGCTGGGCGCCGTCGGGCCGCAGGATGGCCAGGTAGCGGTCCACACAGATGCAGGTGAGGAAGAGGGCGGAGCAGTGCACGTTGAGGAAGTAGCCGAAGACGTGTGGAAAGGCGCAGGGCAGGCAGCCGCGGGTGCCGTAGAAGACCAGCGCGCGTGTGGGCAGCGACAGGCCCACCAGCAGGTCCGTCACCACCAGGTTGATGGTGTAGATGACGGACGGCGTCTTGGCCCGCGTGCGGCAGCAGAAGACGTACAGCGCCAGCCCGTTGAGCACCAGGCCCGCCAGGAAGACGCCCCCATGCACCACCGTCAGTGCCAGCCACAGCCCGGGGAAGGAGGCGTGCAGCTCTGCGTCCAGCCGGGCGAACAGGTGGAACAGGGGCCGCTCCAGCAGGCTGCCGTTGGCCCGCGCCGCCTCCGCCTCCGCCGCCGTGGCGTTGGCGGCCAGCTCGGCCCCGGGGCCCGCGGGGTAAGCTGAGGGCATGATGGGGGCTTGGGCCTGGAAGGAAGGAGACGCGTTAGCCAGGGTCCCCCAGGCGCTGCCGGGAGGCTGGGCCCTGCTGCTCGTGGGCCCACAGGTCACCCCACCTCCCCGCCTTGGCGCCTCTGCCTGCCCCACACTGGGGCTTTGTCAGAGCACGCACGCCCCTCACTGGACAGCGGGCGAGGGCCCGAGTCGTGCAGGACGGAGGAGGACGGAGGTGACACGCGGTGGCGCCGGTGACGGGCCAGGCGTGTGTGTCTGGGCCTGGGCTCTACCTCAGCTCCGTCCTCACTCATGGTGCACCCGCGGGTGCCACTGTGTGCTCTGTCCTAACCCTCAGCGCTAGGACGGGGCGAGGGTGAGCCAACCGCGAGGAGGAGACGTGGATCCGCCTGGACGAGCCACGTGGCAGGGACCTTGGGACTGCTCAGGCCCACCCTCCCCGCTGACCCCAGGACCACACCTCGCAGCCCTGTCCTCCAGGCCACCCAGGTTCTCTCCTCAGAGATGGGCAGCCATCCGAGCCCTGGACAAGGTCCTTGTAAGGGACCCTGACGAAGGGCGGGGGGCGGGGGGGTCTGGGAACCACCCCCTGGGCATCCGTCTCCTCCGGCCCTGACAGCGAGCAGCCGTGACGGGAGGCCAGCGGGTGCTTGTGGGCTGGGCGGGTGCGAGTTTAGGAATCGCTGCTCTCCCGCCCGCTCGTGCGGGCCGGGAAGCCGAGACAGGCGTGGGGCCGCTGCTGGCCAGTGTTTATGTTCCCGCGGACTGTTTGACTTCTGAGATTTATTCCTGTATTTATAAGTGAAGGGTTAACAGGCCCCCACCTCCACCCGGGCCTGAGCCTCCAAATAAGGACATTTCTGGCATTTTCAGGACAAAGAAGCAGGCTTTGGGGAAGAGCAGGGCGTGGCAGGGGCAGAGGCATGTGGAATCTGGGGGCCCGTGTACCCTCCTACGGGGAGACCCCCTCCTGGTGGGCTGCAGTCTCCCTGAGTGGATCGGACGGCGCTGGACAGCAGGCCCCTCCAGTAGTTTCCCCTGTGGGCCCGGCCACGAGGCCTGCCTGTCGGGGGCCTGGGGTCCGCATGTCCAGCCTGGGGGAGTGGGCACGGCAGGGAAGCCTAGATGAGGTTCAGGTCTCAACCCAGCCTGAAGGGAGGCCGGGCAGGGCAGGCGGCCACCTCCATCCTCGGGTTCAGAGAGGCTGGTGTGTGCCCAGGTCTGCCTGCTGTGGCTCTGCTCTGGGACCCCTGCCCTGCCATCCCTGTGGCTGCGCCTGGCCACCCCGACATCCCCAGCCCGTGCCTGGCTGTCGGGAGCACGAGGGAGCACGAGGGAGCACGAGGGTCATCTGGGGCACGGGTGGGCGTGGGGCTGGAACCAGTTGCTCAGAGCTGTGGGCTTTGTCCACAGTGGGAGCCCCGGAGCTCCCTGGGCACGAGGGGGCCCCGGCGGGTGCCTCCTCTCCTGAAAACGATGCTCAGAGACCCGCGGTGCCACCGAGCAGCGCTGGGGCTCCGGGTGAGGGACCTCCCCACTTGGCCTGCACGGGGCTGCATTAGTGTCCTGATTAGACGGTAGTAAACGTTACAAATCGTTTCCTCTGGGAGACAGGATGTTCCACAGGATACTGGCCCCGCGGTCCTGCCTCCGTGGAGAGTCCCCCAAGCAGGTGCGCATGCGACCAGCGGTCAGTCAGGTGCGGAGTCCAGGCTAGGGCTGCGGGTGCAAGGTCCCCAGAGTACAGGGATGGGAGGCTAAGCAGGTGAGGAAGGGGGGTGGGTATCTGCACGGTCAGCTGATCCTCAGCTTCAAGAGGCTGATCTCAGTACCTGAGCCCTGATCCCAGGAGCATCCTGAGCCTTGATCCTAGTCATGCACTGATCTGAGTCCAATTTCACCGAGCCCTGACCCTGGTCCCACACAGAGCCCTGACCCTGGTCACACACAGAGCCCTGACCCTGGTCACACTGAGCCCTGACCCTGGTCACACACAGACCCCTGATCCTGGTCACACTGAGCCCTGGCCCTGGTCACACACAGAGCCCTGACCCTGGTCACACACAGAGCCCTGACCCTGGTCA
>RJWH01008906.1:0-13819 GCA_004363575.1 Solenodon paradoxus | reverse complement strand
GAGTTACACTCAGGGTCTTGCAAACCTTCCAGAGTTTGCTCTCCCTCCTGCCTCCCCTCTTCCTCTCCCTGGTCCCTCTTGCCCACTGTCCACTCCTGGGACCCTTACCCACACCTGCCAGCCAGAGCCTGTCCACACTTCCCTGGGACGATGGGCTCATGTAGTGTGGGTGGTCACGAGTTCAGGGGGATTCTGGGAGCTGGACACAGAGTTCGAGGAGGCCCAGCGGGAGCGCCTCCACCCACCGCGGGGGACTGGGGTTTGCGACCTGCTGAGCCCCAGCCTCCAGCCTGTGTGTGATGAGATGGATGAGCCCTCCTGCAGCTCCCGGAGCTGCTCCCGGAGGGGAGGGCGGGCCTGGGCACTGAGGCTCCTCGCTGTCCCTGCCTGGGGCTCCAGCGGCAGACCTGAATGCAGACCCATCTCCTCAGGCCTGTCGGAGTCAGAGGGAGGGGTGGGGGGGCCCGCGGCAGCCCCATCACTGGCAGGTCTCTGGGAAGCCCTGCCCATATATGCCTCCCTCCCTGTTCGGATCTAAGTGCGGCCTGGGATGAGGGAGAGGTCAGCTCCCCCCGGGGACAGCCTGGCCCAGGGCGGCCCACCCAGTCAGAGATGGAGGCACCGTCCAGCCTTCAATGCATCCCAGGTGACAAGCAAGCAGGTATGTCCCAGGGACCCAGTTCCCGTCTGATTATTGTTACCTTACCCAGGCAGCGGGCCTTGCTGTCTTCATCTGTTGAAAGGGCTCACTAGTGCTTCTGCTGCCCAGGGGGAGGCACAGTCCTGTCCTGGGAGCCAGCCTGAGAGGGGACAGTCCTGTCCTGGAAAGCTGTCTGAGGGGAGAGACACAGTGCTGGGAGCCAGCCTGAGGGGGACACAGTCCTGTACTCGCCCCCTTTTCTGGCTGGTGCCCTTGGCTGGCTGGGGCCTTCTGACCGCATGGCCGAGCCAGCTGGCTGGAACCCGGTGCCAGTGTTCAGGGGCCATGTCCTTGAAGTGCCTGGCACGGTGTGGGCTCTGGGCCTGGAGCTGTGCCACGGCAGCCGTCTCGGGCCGCAGCCTTCACACTGTCCCACATCAGGCCCTGCTCCTGCCATGCTGGCCCCACTGCCCACACTCAGGAGGGTCCCTGGGCAGGTTGGGGGGACGTGTACCTGCTGTCTGGGGGCTCAAGGTCATGGGGGGGACACAGGGCTGGGGGGGCTGGTGTGACCATCAGGTTTCCAGCTCAGCTTAAACTGCCCAGTCTGAAGCCTGGCTCTGTCTCAAAACAGATGTGAGGCCTGAAACTCTCGGAGCCTGTTCTCCCCTCTGTAAAGTGGACACAGTTGGACTCCATCTTGGGGTCATACCGATGGAGAGGCCCTGAGCGGGTCAAGCTGAGGCACGGGAGATGGCCGGGTATGAACAAAGGTGAGGCGAGGAGAGGGGGCCTGTGGAGAATGGCCGCAAGAGGGTGCAGGGCGGGGCCAGTTCTGGTGCAGCTGGACAGCTGGTGGGCAGCTCACGGGAAGGGAGGAGGCGGGGGCCAGGGCTGAGTGTCCCATCAGTCCCCCACCAGCTGCCTTTCTCCCCCCACTGGTTCCGCATCTCTTTCCTCCCGCCTGTCTCAGAGGGGATGAAGCGTCTCAAGGAGGTCCAGGTGTTGCTCCCAGGCCTCAGTTTCCCCATCCATACAGCGGGCAGGTCCAGCTCTGCAGTGCTGCCGCCTGAGCACACTCGGGCCTGCGGGAGCGCCCTGCTGCCCAGTAGTGCAGCCCGTGTCTCCGGACACACCTTAAGTGGGGCACAAAAATTGCTCGAGATTGCTCTAGAGGGTCGTCCAGGGGACAGGGCAAAGGGACGGTGGTGGAACCTGTGGGCTGGGTGACAGGGTGAGACCCAGGCCCAGTGCTTCCTAGGGTGGGGGGCCCTTATAGACCTCTGGGCAGGATGGCCAGCCAATCTTAGTCACTTGGGGATAAAGTCTGCATCCTGAGCCTCAGGCTTTGGGGTCCTGCATCCCTGAACCCTGGGTCACCCCAGTGATGATGTCCCTGAGCCTGCAGTCATTAGTCATGGGTGGCTCCAGACCCTGGCCCAGCCAGTGAACCCTCTGGGGTCATCTGGCTGGTCAGATGCAAGGCTCACATTGCAATGACCACACTGCTCTAGAAGAAGCCCACCAGGAGGGGAGCAAGACTGGGTGAAAAGGAGATACTACATCCTGAGGGGTGCCTGGATCCAGCCGTGCCCGAAGCCAGAAGCACCTGGATCCAGCCCTGCCCGAAGCCAGAAGCACCTGGATCCAGCGCTGCCTGAAGGGACTTGTCAGTTCCATGAATCACGATCAGCTTCTTAGGCTTCCATTACTTTGAGCTGATTATCTGTCACGCTGACTACATAATACTGAATATATGTCCTTATTCACCTGCTAATTCTCTTCAGCTCAGATGCCCCTTCTTTCAAGAGCCCTCCCTGCTTACCTTAAGTAGATGTCGCCTCCTCTGCCTTCTCTGAGCATTAGCTGCTCCACTACTGCCAGCTCATCTGTCCAGTCCCCACCACCCTGTAAATTCCTGGGGAGGAGAGGCTGCCTCACACTCCGGAGACGTCAGGAGCCGGGTGACGGGTGCATGGACTTGCAGTCTCTATCAGGGTAACCCCCACTGCAAAAGTGCTCCGAAGCGGGGAAAGGCCGCACTGTGACCCACCCGTGGCTTCTCTTTGCATAGCCTGGAGAGGGCCTGCTTTCTCTGCTCCCCCCCTGCAGGGCCGCAGGGGAGGGAAGTGGGGAGGGACAGCTGGACTTCTGTCACTGAGGAGGCTTATGGTCCCTAGTTCACGGAGAGGACAGAGAAACAACTTCGGCAACTGTCTGGGGTCAGCCTGGGCTTGTCCTGGCTGAGCTCTGAACTCCAGGCCAGTGACTCCTGCAGCCCCCGGCCTACAGAAGCCCAGGGCCTCGCTCCTCCACCACATGCTGCCAAAGCCCAGCCGTCTGTTTTCCAGGCGGAGAGACTGAGGACAGGGAGGCGGTGAGCCTGCCGAGCAGGACCGGTTCCAGTTCAGCCCCAGGCCTGGCTCCTGCCATCATCCCTCCATTCATTGTGTCCCGCCAGGAGGCCCCAGCACTGGGGACCCAGTCCCGCCCTCCAGGGTCTCGGGTGGGGCAGGTGAGCCTTCACAAATTCTTGGTGTGGTGACAGGAGACACTCAGGGCCCAGGGAGGCGCAGCAGGGAAGCCTTCCTGGAGGAGGTGATGGCCCAGCGGGCACAGAGCCCGGGTGACCATCAGAGCCACAGCACAGGGGGACACAGAGGTGGGGGTGAGGGTGGCACTCCCATGGGCCTCAAACTCTGCAAAGAGCCTGAGCCAACCCCAGCCTCTGCCAAAGGTGACCCTGAGGCCTTCTTTCCAAGATCCTGCACCTCTCACTGCCCCCTGGACTCCGAGCAAGGTTCTGACCTTCAGGGGTCCTCTTGCAGCCTCAGTCTCTGTGGTGGAGTCAGGCTGTCATGGGGCTGAACCAGCTCTGCGTGCCCATGTGGCAGAGGAGGGGCGGGGGCGGGGTCTCTGCCTCAGCCACACGGTGGGTGGTGAGGGCGACCTTTTTCCTCTGACCCTCCAGGCCCCTGCACCACAGGCTTCCAGAGCCTTGCCCTCCAGCGGGGCCTGGTGGTGGATGACGCCCGTCTCTCCCTGTCGCACCTCCCCAGGCAGCTGATCACACCAGCCTTCAGAGGTTCTGGGGGACGCACCCGACAGTCTGATGACCTGTGTACCCTCTTCCCTCTGCCTCTGCCAAGCTCTCCTTCCCCTGGAGTCCCAGTCTGCGCTCCCCCAGCCCCAACTCAGGACCCTATGAGCTGCGGGGTGGGGCTGGGGCAGGGCCCCATCTGCCCTGCAGTGCAGATGGCACCACCTCTGTCTGGCGGAGTGAACCTGGGCGAGCCTGTCCCGGCCTGCAGGGTGGCCCCAGTTCTCAACTGGCACTCCGGGCTCCCTACCTGGGCAGCCCACCCAGTGTCGCAGTGCAGGCTGGGGTTGGCATCCGCCCTCACTGCCAATAGTTCTTCCAACAGGGCAGGGACACCTCCCCCAGGAAGCCCGCCAGGTGCCCCGACTGTGCTGGTGGCCACCAGCGGTGCTTGGCTGAAGTCTTAGACCTCGGTTCCTTCACCTGTGGTTCTGGGACTCATGTTGAATGACGAATGACTGAGTGAGTGAGTGAGTGCGCGACATCCTGCAGGGCACGGGAGGTGCTAGGGGAGGAAGAGATGCACGGTAACAAGAGAGCTGGGTTCTTGCTTCCCACCGGACGGCAGCCCTGCTTGGCCCCAATGGCCAGCCTGCAGGGGACGCCCGGCTGCCTGATGCAGGAATTCTGTCTGCGTGAGGCTCTCCAACCCAGGAAACCCCCAGCGGGGGAGACTGAGCATCTTCAAACGTCCTTTGACCCCGTCCCCTCCCGGCTGTCCCTCTCTGTCCTGCCTCATGACTACATCACTGACAGGGTCTACGCCCCACTAGGTCCCGGCTGTGACCCCCGAGGCCTGTGGCACTGTACCTGCCCACCCCCCGACAGGGTCTTAGCAGGTGGGTGCGTCCTGATGTCCTGGCTCCTTTGGAACCACCCCCGCCCTACTGGGCTGCCAGGCTGTGCAGCAGAGGCCTCCTCCAGGCCCACTGCCCCCCACCCCTTCACACCTGGGGGAGCAGCAGGGAGCCAGGCTTCAGTCCCCAGGCCACAGGTGCCAGGGTGCTGCAGAGCTTGCCGGGCGTGGGGCCAGGGTCCTGCCTGCTGCCTGTGGCTCCTGCAGCAGTGCGGCAGGCAGACCTGGGGGACGGACGCAGCCTGGCCCGGTCCCGGGTGCCTGCCGCACACCCCGCGCGCCCCAGGTCTCACAGACGACATGCTCCAGGTCAGACACGTGCACCCGGTGGACTGGGAACCCCTGGGAATCGAGCTCAGGCCACGGTGCCCCAACCCGGGTGCGCACGACCATGTCTGTGCACAGTGGCCAGACAGAGTGACCATCACGGCCTTCCAAGGCCGAAATAGCCATCATCGGGGGAGCCATCTGCCTGTTTATTTTTCCGATTATTCTTGGTTCCATGGCGTCTGCTTTAGAACACCGCCTGCTGTTTTGGCTGTCTCCGCGTGGCCCACCCAGGGACGGCTGGGCCCTTACTGCGGACCCCAAGACAGGCAAACGTGCCCTGGTCACTTAGCAGGTCCCAGGTGGCCCCAGCTGGACTCTAGGTCCAGCTCGGGGCGGGGGACTGCGGGCTGAGTGCTTCGAGAAGGCACCTCAGCCCGCAGGCTCGGCCGCCTCCGAGCACCCCATCAGAGAACTCGGCTCTGATGGAAATGCCCGTCTCTCCAGCTGGGCAGCCCCGGGCACAGCCGTGCATGGGCCCCACCTGGCTCTCAGACAGCCTCCTGCCGCCCGGTGCAGGCCTCACCTCACCTCACTCTCATGGTGCAGCCCCTGTCCCCTGCCCTCTGCGGCCACCGGAGTGGGGTGCACCCGCCGGCCCTGCCTGCCCATCTCAGCTGGGACTGGTGGCCTCTGCACGTGCCCTGCCCTCTGCCTGTGCCACTGCTGAAGGCCTGCAGCCCTCCCTGGGCCCTCTGCCCTCCTGGGCCTGCACCCGTCCCCTGGGGGAGAGCTCTAATCCCACAATTCATGGGCCAGGCTTCGCTGAGATGCCCCTCTGGGTGTCTGACTCCTCCCACAATGTCCTAACCAGTGTCACTGGCCCATCTGCCTATGGGAAACCGAAGTACAGAGATTCCCTGACATGTCTGGGCCACCAGTGGGGGTGAAGGAGCTGGGGTTGGGACTCTGCCTGGGGACCGTCCTGCTGCCTCAGGCTGAGCACACAGCAGACTCCTAGCTGCACCCAGCTGTGCAGGCAGGGGTCAGGGGAGCATTCGGGACCATGCACAGGCCTCGCCTGGAACCTGGTGCTGGGCACAAAGCATCTCCGGCAGAACCACTGCCAGTGAGCGGTCGGCCCTGGGGCAGCATGGGGATGGGCACTCAGGCTGGTCTTGAGCAGAGACCTGTTCAGAGTCTTGGGGAGTGAGCGCAACCTGTGCAAAGGCCCTGAGGTGGACACGTCTGCATGTGGCTCCGGGGGAGGCCCGTGTGGGGACGGCCTGGGTGCTGTGACAACTTGGGTTTGACCTATGGTCGGGTGCCCGCTGGGTCAGGGGCAGGATCTGCAGCCCCCATGCCACCTCCTCAGGAGGAGCCTGAAGACCCGTGCCCTGCACACCTTCCCTGCTTTATGGTCTTTGTAGCTCAACCGCCTTCTGAGGGCGTCATCCTTGCTGCTTTCCCTTTGCTGTGTGTCCCTGCAGACGGGCAGGCCGTGAGGGCCAGGCTTGGGCTGAGCCTCCAGGGCTGCATCCGAGGGAACAAACACACGAATTTTAAGGAGACCACTCTGCCCTTGAGCCTGTTTCCTCATCTGTACGGTGAGTCTATTGATTCCAACCTCTTCACCTCAGGTCACCCCAAGATCACAGCAGGCCCAGCCCGGCCCTCCTCGCGGGGCCTGAGACAGCCTGATGCCCTCAGAGTGGGGCAGTCCCTTGTCTACGGCCACGCAGCCCTGAAACCGCAGGAGCGGAGGTGACCTGGGGCCAACAAGTGTCCACAGAAGAATACGGGGGCTGGTGGGCAGGGCCAGTGGCCTTCGAGGCTCTGAGCTGCTGCCCCCACGTCCATCCTGCCACCCCTTCCTTTCCCAGTCCTGCCTGAGGCCGCACAGCTGCTCCGTGTCTGTCCTGGCGGCACCCTGGCCACAGGCCAGTTCCCACCCTCCGCCCCTCGGGACCCCATTCCTATGCCTTCTCACAGGGCAGTGTGCCCTGCGGGAGCCAAGCAGGGCAGTGCCAGCTCCGAGTCCCTGACGGAGGCTGGGAGGGCTGACCGTCCTGGCCTTGGTGTCCCCACCCCGAGAAGGCTCCGGAAGGACGGACCCAGCAGCAGAGATCTGAGCAAGGTGCCCTCCACAGTGGGTGTGCCCCTAGGAGCCCATGGCTGCTCTCCGGGGTCCCCAAGCCTTCCTTGGCCTGGGCTCTGGGACCACCCGGGGCCTTGCCAGGAGGGGAGCTGGGCCAGCTTGGGGCGCCCGAGTGCGCAGTGGGAGTGAAGGCATCAGTGAACCGATGAACCAAGTGGGGGACGAGGGCTGGGAGCCGCACAGGGGGGGCTCTGGGCAGGAGGGTGGGTGTCCACAGCCCTGGGGAGCCCCCCTGCCTCGTCTCATAGCCCTCTGCTCTCTGGCCAGCTTCACTCAACCTTCACCTCCCCCTCGGGTCTCAGTTTACCCGTCTGCAAGGTGGCCCGCCGGCAGCTCTTCGCCGTCTGGGGCGTCTCCTGGGCCCTGCCGCCCCCGCTACCGGCAGCCGACCATTCCGCGGGGGACTCACCGCGCCTTCGCAGCTCAGCTGGAGAGGAGCCGGCGCTGAGCCACCGCCTCCGGCAGCTCCGTGCTCTCGCCTTCCCGGGGCCTGACGTCAGGCAGCGCTCGGGGCTCCTTTTGGGCAGAGGCTGCGGGTCGGGGCGGAGCGGGGCGGGGCGATCGCCGGCCCCACCCCGTCGGTCCCCAGGATGAGCCGGTCCCAGGCGCGGGAGCCAGCCTCGGGCGCCTGCTCTGCCGGCCCCGTGCACCGAGGAGGAAACTGAGGCACAGAGGGCCAGAGCTGAAGCGAAGTGCAGCGGCGTGGTGGGAGGGCGGCTCCAGCCCGTCTCTGTGTCCCCCCAGTGCCTGCCTGCGGAGGGTGAAGGGGCCCAGGAGGGGGTGGCTGGCACCCATGTGCCCTGGGGGCGGGAACCCCGGTGGGGTTTTCTGCCCCAGGGGATACAGGCACCTGAGTGCCTGCCCATCGCTCGGACCCCAGGCAGGCCTGGGTCCCCGCAGTCTCCTGGGGTGTTGGAGGGTGCTGTGATCAAGGGCCTGCACCCTTGGTGTCAGTCTCTGCTGTGCCCATGCCCCTGTCTGCGGAGCATCTCACGCAGGCCCGAGTGTGCTGGGGCCGGCCCCAGTCTGGGCCGCTGTGACCCGTGTCGCCTGTGTGGGTGTTAATGACTCCATGGGGACTCAGGGAAACACCCAGATTCGACAAGGGCCAGTGGGGCGGAGAGGGCTTGTAAATCTCTTAGCCAAGATCTGGTCCAGGACGGGGACACCCTCTGCCTGATGGGAGGGCGGTTTCAGAGTCCTGTGGGTCCCCGGCCTTCTGGTCCCTTAATCCTGCTCCGTCCTGAAGCTGACTCTGCCAGCCCCTCGCCCACCGCCTCCTGAGCTGACTGACCTGTGCTGGGCTCTGGGACACACGGATGACTGTCCAAGACGTGGACCCTGGTCCGGGAGGACCGTGTCCCAGTGAGGGGCATGGCTCGATGCTCCAACAGGAGAAGCAGGGGCGGGGCACCTGGAGAGGGGCAGCTGGCAACAGAGGGGAGGCTGCAGGAGTGCTCGGGGGGTGTGTGGAACACCCCTAATGGGCTCGGCTGCCCCCATGGGCCCCATGCTGATGGACCAGGCCGCACTGGCAGTGGGGGCATTGAAAACTTCGGGGGAGGGTGGGCCTAGGTCGGGGGGCCCAGCACTCTTGAGCAGCTTCCCTGCTCCCCCAGCCTCCCCAATAGTACAGGGCTGAGCCCGTAGGCAGCTGTGATCTCCCTGAAACTGTCACATCTGTGCCCCCCCAACCCTGGCCTCAGGCTGGCACTGGCTCCTGGCTGGCCAGTCAGGGGCACCCCGAGTCCTGTTGGGAGTGTGGTTCAATGTTGTTTCTGCATGGAGGTGGCCTGGAGGGGCTGCAGCGCCTCGTGCCTACCTCTGGGGGCCCTGCGGCTCCAGCTTGGCACACATAGGCTGGTTCTCAGGGAAATATGGGGGAGACTCTCCAGAACAGAGTCTCCAGGGGACTTCCGGGGAGCCGGTGACAGCCTCGTGTGGGCTTCCTGGGGTGCGGGAGGTGCTGGAGCCCACGGGGTTGGGGCGACCCTTTATGGCCCTCATCAGACACAGGTGCACGGGACAGTTTTACCGTCACCTTCACGGACTTGTGGGCCAGGCCAGGCTCTCAGCGGTGGGGTCAGAGGTTAGACAGAGGCTGGATTGGGGTCAAATGGGAGCTGTTCCCCTGGAGCCCACAGAGACCCTGGCCTGTGCAGTTGGAGTCGGGAGATTCCAGATGCCTGCACGCATAGGCCATCCCACGGCCTGGACCCTGCCACCCAGTGGGCTCATCCTCAGATAGCCGCGGATCAACTCAGGGGCGCCACAAGGGCGGGCAGGGGCACTGGATGACAGCCAGGCGGCGCGGTCCCCTGCCCTGGAGCCGGCAGCTGCAGACCTCATCCATCTCCGAGCGGCCCCGTCTGCGAGGGTGTAAACAGCAAGGGGCCTGTCGGGACTCCCGCAGCCTGCAGGGGCACGGGGTGGGGTGCCGTGGGTGAGGGTGTAGGCCAGCCGCCGGAGGCCGGAGCTGCAGTGGACAGTGGTGGCGTGTCCCAGCGGGTGATCGGAGAAGGCAGGTGGGGGGTGAATGAGACAGCCCCTGGGGACCCCTCTGGTCTCTGGATCCCCGGGGGGCAGCCGAGCACCCTGGGGGTCTGGAGGGGCGTGGCCCCGGGGAGGTGTCAGTGTGTCGTGCTGGGAGCCTGCGTGACTGCTCCCTTGTGTGTTCTGACCCAGTGTCCCCTACAGAGTAGGGCTGACTCACTGTGCCAATGGCTGGGAATCTGGGGTCCTCTACTGCTGTGGCATGTGCACACTTGACTGCAGGCTGAATGGAGAGGGGGACTCACCCTAAGGCCCACAGCAGGGCCACCTTCTCCCTGTCTAGGGGAGATGCAGCCTCCTGCGTCAGGAGGCTGCCAGGTCCAAGGATGGGGGTGCCTCAGGGCGGAGACTGGAGACGCAGGCCTCCTGCGGGCAACGAGGTTCAGAAGGAGCAGACTCCCCAACTGGAGCCCCCCTCCACATAGCAGAGCTGTCGAGGGGGGCTGAGTGGAGCTGCAGAGGCGCCAGGGCCCCCAGGTGACCCAAGCAGCCCTCCCAGGATGCCCGGGAGGCCAGGGGAGCCGGGCTCGTCCACAAGAGGACCAAGGAGAGCCCCAGGTCCACCTCGGGAGGGCTGGTGGGAGGAGGCAGCCTGTCTGCAGCCTTTGCTGGACTGAGGGGTCCTGGTGCCAGGGAGCTGGTGCCTGGAAAGGCGACAAGCATGGCTCACGAGGGGACAGCGGCCCTGCAGGTCGAGTGCCCAGCCACAAATCGGCCCTGCCTTTCAGAGGGGCTCAAGCCAGGCCAAGTGGGCTCAGCCCTCCAGACTCTGCTGACCTTTAGCCCTCTCTGGTCGGCCCAATGTCATGGCCCCTGACCCCTCCCCTGGACTGGCCAGGCAGGAGTACACACGGGTCTTCCTGGGTCCCCAGAGCCCTCCAGGCTTGGCTTCAAGATGGTGGGGACAGGGGTGGTGGATTTCCTGAGGGCACAGGGTGAGGGACCTCCCTGGGGTTGGTCTGGGGTCTTCTGTGTGTCCTTCCAAGCCTGCACCTGCGATGGCTTGTTTCATCCCCCTCACCCCCCACATTCTCCCCCGGAGTCAGGCTGGGACGGGGCAGAGGCCTGGGTTCAAGGGTTCTCCCAGGTCCAGACCCTCGCTCTGCCCGGCACTGGGTCTGCCTGGCTGTGGCTGCCTCGGCGGAGCCAGCCACCCACTCGGGTCAAGAGCTGCCTCACCCCTGCAGGGCCTGCTTTCTATTTCAGCCTTCCTGCCTCCGGACAGCCCCGTGGGACCGGAATAGCGCGTCTGTCTGCGTCTGCTCAGCGGGCCCAGGAGGTACTTCCTGGATGATCACATGCGCCTGACCTTGGCTGCCTTGGGGACCAGGGGTGGGAGCAGGAACGGCGGCAAGGGGCAGCATGCATGTGGGTCACTGGAGATGCTGCGTTCACCCCCAACTCAGCCGTGCCCTCCCACTCGGGGTGTCGGCCAGGCTCTGGGGGACACGGAGAGACAGGGAGCTCACGGCCCCCGTGAGGGGTGTGAGGCCCCAGCTCAGCCGTGTCCACCCCTCACGGGGGCCGTGAGCTCCCTGTCTCTCCGTGTCCCCCAGAGCCTGGCCGACACCCCGAGTGGGAGGGCACAGAGATCCCAAGTCCTAAGACTCCTGGGTCAGAGTCCAGCATTCTAGCTGCTAAGGGGTCACGTCTAAGAGCTCAGGCATCAAAGGTTCCAGGATGCAGCATGACTTCACCCCAGAGGGTAAATGCCAGCCGGATCACGTCTCTGATCACGTCTCTGGATTTTCCCTGGCCAAGCCCCTTTTCCCCATGGCCACTCCCTCTGCGGCGGGGCCAGAATTTTACTGCGTCCTGGTGCTCAGTGCAGGGAAGCCTAATGCAGGCCATTGGAAAATGGGCAAGAGGGTGGCCCCACCGCAGACACGGGGACCCCAGAGAGTTTTCAGGTGTCATACAGGCCATTCTCCCTCGTCTGTCACCTTAGTCCTTCCTTCTGCAACTTTGCTCTATTCTTGCTGGACTCGGCCCCTTGCCACCCTTTCTTCGAGGCCCGGTGGCTCCCCTTGTGATGGAGGGCGTGGGGTGGGCTGCTCTCAGGCTTTCCTCTCTGTTGTGACAGGTGGGGGCTCCGGCTCACGCCGGGCACCAGAAGGGGAAGACTTGAACTGACACCTGGGAAGCGGCCCCGCAATATGCCCCGCTCAGCCCTCCTCCTGCTGTTGAGGTGGGTGGCCGGAGCCTGGGCTGACCGCTGCCTCCCCTGGGCGCCCTGGACAAAGTCCCGCCTGTGTCCTTCCCAACCTTGGTCTGTCCATCTGGGCAGCGGGACAAAGCCAGCTGAGGGCCAGGGTCACTGTTTATGGAAGGCCCTGAGGACGGGTGGCCCGAGGGACCAGATGCTGCTCTGTTGGTCGGGACGGCAGCTTTCCAGGAGCTGGTGCCGAGCCTCCAGGTTGGCGTGTCGGGAGGACATTGAACACCTGCCACTGGGCAGTGGGCAGAGGGGCAGGCGGGGCCACGTGCCCCCAGTGCCCCTGCCCGGGACCCTGAAGTCCAACTGTCCCGAGATGAAGACATGTAGGAAGTCTGGCACCCCCAGCGTCCTCACTGAGCTGCCGGCCCGAGTGGTTTGGACTCCGGTGTCCCTGGCCTGCTCACCACAGAATGATGAGTAGGAGCTGCCCTGGGCCCAGCTGTTAGGTGACCTCGGTCACTGCCTTTCTTGTCCTTCTGAAGTCAGAACCAAAGACACACGTGCCCCTACAAGAGTCAAGGATGCCGGGCACTGGCGGTCCCCTGCCTTCTCAGAGGGTGGGTCCACTCGCAGCCGGGGGTCTCTGCCCGCTCCCCACCAGAGCCCCAGCCTGGCCGACGGGGCACAGTGTGAGGGGCTCCCTGCAGTAGACATACCTTCCCGTCGCTGCTCCAGGGCACCTGTCCTGAAGGCTGTCCGCTCTTGCACGTGGCCTGGGCCAGGTCCTTAGAAGCTCGAGGGGGAGGGGGGAGTGCCAGACTCAGCAGCTGCAACTGAGGGGCCAGGACTGTGCTTCCTGGCCTCGGACCTCGGTTTCCTAGTCTGGTGTTGGCGTAACGACCCCTATGTCCTGTCAACTCGTGGGGCCTTGCAGGAGCCCGGTGTGAGGCCTGTTCCATGCTCAGCATGTCTTCAGGGTCAGGGCTCAGTGTGACCAGAGTCAGGGCTCAGAGTGTGACCAGGGTCGGGGCTCAGTGTGATGGGGGTTGGGGCTCAGTGTGACTTGAGTCAGGGCTCAGAGTGTGACCTGGGTCAGGGCTCAGAGTGTGACCTGGGTCAGGGCTCAGTGTGTGACCGGGGTCGGGACTCAGTGTGACCAGGGTCGGGGCTCAGTGTGACCAGGGTCGGAGCTCAGTGTGACCGGGGTCGGGGCTCAGTGTGATGGGGGTCGGGGCTCAGAGTGTGACCAGGCCTCGCTCTAGCTGGGAGAAAGCAGACAGGTCTCAGCCTGGGTACATGCAACTCCACCATCTGACCCTGGTATCTCTTATGAAAAGACCTCACTTAACACAATGGCTCTGTGATCTCTGTACCCTGCCTTGTCCCTGCTCCAGGCAGGGCTCCCTTAATGAGGAATGGAGAGGTGCTAGAGCCCCATCCCAGACCCTTCACATACCCTCTCCTCCCATGGAGTTGGCGATGTCTGGGATTTGCCTGCAGGTCCTGCCGGCTGCCTGCTTACAAGGAAAGCCAGGAGGACTGAAGCCACACCTGGAAGGTGTTTGCTGGCAGGAGGCAGAAGGAGTGAGAAAGCAGGGGTGGAGGGACAAGTCCTGTTTCAGGCTGTCAGGCGCTGCCCACGGGTAAGGGCACTTTAACACCCAGCAACCTGGCTCCCGATCCTGCTGAGTGACCTTGTGCACGTCAGTGGCCCTGGGCCTCATCTGATTCTGCAGCAGGGAATGAGGGCTGCACTGAATGCTGGGCCTCAAGCCCTGCTCCCCCTCCATGAGCTTCACCCTGGGCTCTGAACCCCTCTCTGCCTGCTCTCAGGAAATGAGTTGTGTCCACACAGAGCAGCTGTCCCAGACGCTGCACTCAGGCCCTTTACGTGGGGTGTGGGGGCATGGATCTGGAAGGGAAACCAGTCAGCAGGTGCAAGACTCAAATGCACATTATGATAATTGATGACAATGATGATGTCAACCATGATGATGATGTTACCTCTGACAGTGATGATGATGGTGGTGGTGATGGTGGTGATGATGATGGTGATGATGGTGGTGGTGATGGTGGTGATGATGGTG
>RJWH01008905.1:0-26654 GCA_004363575.1 Solenodon paradoxus | reverse complement strand
ATGACATAGCTGGCGCATTCACATTTCCACATACAAAGAAAAAAATGGACCAGCTGGGGAGAGATGGGGTCCTTTCAAAATGGGATTTAGAGAGAGTCTTCACTGCACACTTGCTGGGTCAGTAAGAAAGACCCCCCATGGAGCTGCAATGTGGTCATCAGAGAAATGACCTCTGTTATAGGCTGAGATATTTCACCAGGCTTGTCCACAGCATAGGTGAAGTAGAACTCTTAAAAACCACCTCCCCTGAAGATTCCATCCTCATCAAGGAGTCTCAGGCATTCTGGCTACTGTAAAAGGATATGTCACTCCCATAAATAGGCATCTAGTTACTAAATCATTCTAAGGGAAAAACTTAACAAGTATGCTATCATCAATCGCCTGACTTTCAAGTACTGACCATGTGTGGGTTCCAGGTGGGCCATTACCATCCACCTCCTCTCAAACAGGGATGCACATCTTATATTTTGAGACAAAAGGCTAGCTGAGTTGCCTAAACATTCAACATTTTCTGTTTAAAGGAATCCATAATAATTCCATAAATTTGAAAGCCAAGCACTTCTACGAGGCTTCTAACACTGAAAAAACAGCAGTCCCCTTTTCCATTCCTCCCCATTTCTGGACCTCATTAACTAGAGGTAACTACTCTTCATTCTTTTTTAAATCTTCTACTGTTTGCCCTCATGTTTCTATTATAGTTGTCCTAAGAGTTCCCGCCTTTCCCAATTTTCTTCATATTCTATTGACATCCTACTCTGGAAGCTGAAGATTTAACACTCATACCACTCCCCTGACAGGACACCCCATGATAACACAAGTTCTACTTAAATCCACGTTTGCAGTTCTCTGACTGTGTAAAGATTGTTCACAGCTGCAAAATGTAGTATATTATGACTATTTAAATTTTCCGTGAGATTAGTAATTGACTCATTTGGGGATTTAAAAAAAATATGCTATCACTAGTCCTGAAATCTCCAGCAAAACTGTTAGATTCAAATGCGTCAGATAATCTATTGTTTTCTTACGTTTTCCCCCCCTTGGAGATGTCACCCCTCCTGGCATCCTCCATCCTACTCCCCCAGCACCAACTAGTTGCCCTCCTAAGCCTGCTACGCTACTGCTGTCCTTCAATGTCCTTCCACTTTCATCCCTATGTTATAGGTTTAAAGAAAGCTGGCTTTGCAAAGTTCCTTCAAGATCCAGCACAAGTTGCACTTTGTCGGCAAAGCTGGCCCCGAATCTATAAGCATAATTCACTGTTTCTTCTTTGCTATCCAATAGACCCTATGCAGACCTCAGTGATCGCATTTAACTTATTTTACTATTTTCCCTCTAGATGAACTGTGAGATCCTTGAGAGTGAAGCACATATCTTATTACTCTCTGTACCTCTTATCACCTGGGTCAGTCCCTGACCTAGAGTAGATACTCAATGAATATTTGATGAAGGCAAGAAGCAGGCAGCAAGGAAGGAAGGATGGAACACAGGTGGATGCCGAGCATAACTGGAAAGATCTGAAAGGAAACAAGGCTCAGGTACACACTTAGGAGTCTCTACCTCGGCAGTATGGATGTATCTCTGGAAAGGCAGAAAGAAATTAAGGAAAATGTAGAGAAAAACCACAGAAATGATCAAGGGACTATGGATAGGATGAGACAGACCGAAAGATGAAGTTTCTTTACTTTGAAAAGTGATAAGAGAATGAGGAGCAACTGAGTTGACAATTCCAGGTCTTCAAATGTATGCAGAGTGAGTAACTAGGCACCTTTTAACTGGAAGACTGAGGATTAGAGGGATTCTGGCTTTGAGAGTTTCTAACTGGATGACCTTGGGAAAGTCATTTACCTCTCTGAGCTTCGGTTTCCTTTTCAGTAAAATGTGGCTAACAATATCTTCTGCTTTCTAGACAGGATGGTTGGATGGCTGAGTAGCACATAATTTGTGCCCCACAAATATTAACTACTGTGACTGTAGGTGCCAGGGTTATTGCTATCAGAGGCAGATCCTAATATATTAAGTTAATAACTGAAAAGTTTGTGTTTGTTCATGTTAGACACAGATCTCTGAAATTTTACTGGATTTACCAGCCACTGCCAGCAAAAATTCAGCCTGGCCCTGTCAACATGGCTGTTGTTTTATTTATTGTATTATTTACTTTATTTATTATATCCACCTTCTAAAGGGTTTGAGAATGTTAAACTATTTGCAAACAATTTTGGGAAGGATGTGGCACACACAAAGTATTATGTAAGCGTTAGATATTAGGATGAGATGGTCATTCATGAAGCAGTCATTCATCCTATCAGCTGATGAATAAAGCACTAAGATCTCCAGAGAGGCAGGAAGTACCAGTGATCCTCATTAACTGACTTAGCTGGCAGATCCAGGATGCTTGACTTAAGGAGAAAAAGTTATAGCTATGTGATCTACTCACATGAAGTAGTCAGATCGATTTCACAGGAACTGTTCCCAAGGGTGTTGATCGCAGTGCACTGATAATAACCTTGTTCAAAATTGGTCAGATTTCCAATAGTCAAAATTCCGGTGGCAGGGTCTGTCAAAACCAGGAAACAGACTTCTGAAAGCTCACACGTGGGTACATATCTATGTAGCAAACCATTCAATGTCCATCTACATCCCCAAATCAGATGTCCCTTAGAGATGTCCCTTAGAGATGTCCAGGGTCTGACTAGACCCTTTGGAACTGTTCCACCATTGGAAAGAAGATTTGAAAGGAAGTAAGGGTCAAATACATCTTCAGTGTGACTGCATTTCTGGAAAGGCAGTAAGGGATTGAGGGCGCCTATCTGGGACCACATGTATCCTTGCTGTACCTACCACCTGAGAGCAAAATAGGCCTCACTTCTAGAAGGTGAGGAGACCAGACCACAGTCATCAGGGGGTGGGGTGGGGGGTAGACATTCTTTTTACATTCCCTCTCAGAAAAATAAAAGATTGAATTCTAAAGACAAACAGCCAGTCACACGCGATACTACCGGGTAACGACATACACCAGGCTTTGCTAGGGACTACTGAGAGCTTTACCTACCAAAGTTTTCTTTCAGTGGGATGATGTCTTTTCCGTCAAGTTTATACCAGAGGTACACAGGAGAAGGCGTTCCAAGTACCGAGAGGCAAGACAGAGATACAGGATGACCAGTTTCCGGTATTCCTTGAATGCTGCACAGGGGCTTAGAAGGCTTGACTGTAAGGCAATGACAAAGAGTGAAAATCCTGCTAGAAGAATGGCCGTCAGTAACAATTGCGGTCACTTCCTCCCTTTAATTTTGTAAAGAAAAAAAAAACAAGTATATTTTAAGCCTTTGACTTTAAATTGCTGACAATTTTCTGGTTGTACCACCAGGTGGGAGTAGAGCACTTCAGGTAAGAATCTTTTCTCGTCACCAGGCCATTAAGATTCTGAGAGCGTCTCTCCTGTCCGCCTCCTCCCTTGATTCATAAAGTGGATTTCCACAGTGTGTCTTAAAACATGCCTTTATTAAAACAGCCAAATGTAAGCAAACATTACATGACTCGAAAAATAGTTTATACTTGTGAAGCACAGTTTTACAGGAAAATGGAACCCTTAAATAATTTGAGAGACACTGTTGGTTACTCTTTTTTTGAAATTTGTGTCATGAATGCCACATCCTTCTTTTCTTTTATGAGTCAATATTTCGTATTTATTTTTCTGGGAGTGACAGGAGGATGATTGGAGGGTTGAATCTGCTTGTGTTCCTCATGAGTAGGGAAAGTCTGTTTTGGAAGTGGGGTGATTACTACATGGCTCTAAAATCTTTACTCATTTTTCAATCCACAAGTATTTACTTGATGCCTCCTGTGTGCCCCACACTGCACTAGGCACCAGAAATTCAAAAGTAATTCTGACATGTTTCTGAAGAGGGATGGGAGGCCAGGTGAGAGATGAGGCTAGAGAGCTTGGGAGGACAGAGTGTGGAGGCCTTTGGATTTCATGTATTTTATACCAAGCACAGGAGAATCATAAAGAGTTTAAGCAGAGGAGGAACGATTGGTGGTTTGAATGTTTCAGGGGGATTTTTTCACCATGGAGTGCCTGAACCAATGGAGAGGAGGAGACAGATTCAAGAGGTATTGAGAAAGTAGAATCAGGACTTGGTGACCAACTGGATATGGGGCCTATGAGGGTGGGGTCAACAATGACTTAAACATCTGGGTACCTGATCTTGGCCATTCCCTGAGATACAGAATGCAGGAGGAGAAGCAGTTTTGAGGGGAACAAGTGAGAAGGAGGATGAGGTCAGTTTGGGACATACTGAATTTTAGCTGCTTATGAAGCACCTCATTGGAGAAGTCCTGTGGGAAACTGAGAATCTGAATTCCTTCACTCATCTTACACCTCACAGCTTATTCTACATCTTCCATACAGACAATGATCTGAATTCTGATACTTTCAGCTTATCTTCTTTAACCAATTTGACTATAAAGCCCTTCACAGGTATAGTAGGTTCTTCAACTTAAGCTATTTAGACCTTAAATGCTCCAGACTGCCTATCTCTCTAGATCTTATTTGGGAGGTGGCGTTTAGGAGGACAGTTCTGGATCCATACAGAATACTGGATAGAGGTGTTTAAGCAAGTAATCTTACCTGAACTAAGCCAACCTAACCTAACCTAACATGACCAAACCTTGATTGATTGTATAAAATGTGAGCAAGAGATTATCTAATCTCTGTCAAATTTAAATATGTTTTATTCATATACATAAAAGAATTTATGTAGTGCCTTGCACATGGAATTGCTATTGGCCACTAGCAGAACGAATGCCTGCTGCCTCATTTTAAAACTTGCTATGGTCGTTAATCTTCCATTGCCTTCTTCTCTACTTAGCCATCTTGGACCCTAACCCACTGTCCATATGAGCAAGTAGGCAGATAAGTATACAGCTGACCCTTGAACAATGCAGGGTTGGGTACATGAATACCCATACAGACAAAAATCTGCAGAAAACTTTAGAGTCCCCCAAACTTAACTACAGTCCCTATGGTATCCTTGAGGATACCTTGATCAGTTTCAAGAACGACCATACCAAAATCCCAGATGTTTAAGTCCCTGATGGTCAGCATTCCATATTCATGGTTCCACATTTTCTGATTTGAAATTCACAAATACAAATGATACCTAGGGTTGACTGAATCCGTGGATAGAAAAAAAAAATTCACTTATAAGTGGACCCAGAACAGTTCAAACTCATGTTGTTTGAGGGTCAACTGTAATTGTCCTATCACCACTACATTTAGAAAGTTCTTTTTAAAAATCCATGAAAATTTTCATAGCTTTTATAGCAGAATAGAACAATCTGAACAGAAAATAGAATAGATGTTTCATCACAAAATCAAACACCAGAACTTGAACTCAGTGATGGATAAAAGCCTGCAACAACTTGTATTCATTTCTTGATCCCAGAATCAAACTCAGATAAATTTTTTTTTTTTGCTTAATGTATTTTTCTCCTTTCATATTTTATTAACTAAACACAGAACCATGTTCCAAACTGATATATTTTCTAAAACTACCAAATCAGGATTGAACTGACTTTTCATCCAGCTAAAGTCTCTGGTAGAATGTGGATGTTTTACTGGCAAACCCATTGATCTATCATTTAGTTTTATTGCTTTCAACAGAATTAGAATGAGAGGAAAAGTCTCGCCTCAGAAAATAAATGAAAATGCTTCAGGGTGTTCTCAAACCTTCTCCTAATTCATCATTTTCTTTTTATGTGCCAAATTTCAGAAAGAAGATGATACTCATTCTAAATGCATACAGAATAATTATTCAAACTCCTATCTGGGTGTTTTGCAGAGATTGCTTTTCCAAGGCTGTCATACCTAATGGAAATCTCTCAAATGAATGGCTGCTCAGACCACCTGGGCCTTTGCTCACTACTATTTCTTTCACTTAAACTGTGTTCTGTCATCTTAGCCCCTTTCCCATCTGACACGCTGTTGCATATACTTTAACATTCAATGCAAAAGTCACTTTCCCCAATGAACCTCCAGCCCCCCACCCCTTACAACTTCAAAAAACAAAACTTTTGTAGTATTTTATAGCAGTAACTTGTGTTACAAATTAAAATCAGTTCATTTGTGCAGTTCTCCCACTCCTCAGATATATGTCCACACACCCTGCCCTCCATCAAATCATCGAGTGTTCTTCACCACTGTCCAGTGGACCCTACCACCGCTTGTCCCCTGTAGGGCTTTTAATCTTTGCCCCTGCGATCTCCCAGTTCTCCTCTCCACACTTGCTATAAACATTCATGGTATATATCTGCTTTCCTCATTAGATGCTGGACTTTTGGAGGACTGGGGCTCTATGTTTTACATCTTGCCATCCCTATTGCCTGGAACAGTAACGAGCAAATGTGTTCAGGGTTTGTCAAGCGAATTTTCGCATGCCTGAATGAATACATGGGATCAATGATTTTCACTGGGCAATGCAGTGTCATTGACAGGTGCATTGCTGTCTTTTAAAAAAAATTTTTTTTATTGGAGCAATGGAGCAATTATTCTCCACATTAAAACAACTTCCTATGTATAGGTTCCCTATGTCTTAGATATATTTCAACACACCCTGCCCTCCACCAAATCACCAAGTGTTCTTCCCTGCTGTCCAGTGGAATCCGCCACCATTTGCCCCTACCCATCCCATTCCCTTTTGGTAACCTCAGTTCTGTTGCAACTGTTTCAGGGTTGGCTTTTTGTCATCTGTTTCCCTGCTTTGTCTATTCACATTCTACCTATGAGTGAGGTGATCTGGTATCTATCTTTTTTCTTTTGACTTGTTTCACTTAGCATCATCCCCTCAAGTTCCATCCATGTTGAATCAAAGGACAGGGTTTCATCTCTTCTAATGGAGCACTGCTATCTTTTAAGGAAATATCAACACCTCTCTCCATGAATGGTCTCCGTTATCTACTTGCCCCCACCATCCCCTACATCCTCCCATCAGGTCAAGCAGAACAGGTGCTCATATGCAATGGAATTTGAGAATTGCAAACAGCCTCTGGAATTTTTAGAAAAAATTATCAGTCTCAAAATTTCCAGTAAGCATAAATGTGTAGAATACCTTTGTTCTTAGTCCAACAGGCAAAAATAGAATTTTTGAGTTTCCAAATAAGAACATTCATAGATCCTTCTGCCTCTTACCTTGCCTGTATCCTAGATTCTTAACGAAAAGCCATGGCACAGTCATTGCAGGAACAACAGGCCCAAAGACTCATGGGAAAGAACAGCTCGGGAAGTAAATGACTGTCAACTTCTTATGGGAGTTGATTGGGAATTCTCTGAACTTTAAATGTAAGATTATCAACTTGGCCGTCTACCTTTAACTCAGGGCTATTTCCAAGATCAGAGATAAAGCTTCTTTTTGTGGTTTCTGGTCAGAAGAACACTTCAACATCAGAAAGCAACAGAAAACCAGTAGAGGACTAATCGCTAAAGTTATCTGAACACTGAATCTCCAGAATACTTTTTGATTCTCACAACAAATCTGTAAAGACAGGGCAAAAATTACAACCCCATCCCAGAATGGCCAGAGAAAGGTGAATTGACTTGTCTGCAGCCACTGAGTAGCAGAGTAAGAGCTATAACCTAGACCTTTGGGCTCCCAGTCTGATGTGTTAGCATTCTACCACGCCATTTTAGTTCCCATGCATATGACCAGTCTTCCAACTGGAACATCAATTCTCCCAGGAAAGGGCGTCTCATGGTATCTCCTCTACCCCAATGGGTAATACAAGGCTTAGCAAAATAAAAACAGGATTGAGCTACCCTGCTGTTAAAAAATCAGCTCTTATTTGTCTTTCCCTCTTTTTTCAGGAGGGTAGATGTAGTAGCCAACCTCATGAAATAGCTTGCTCATTTTTGCATCATCCAAGTGGCAAGCCCAGACCAACTCCGGACAGTTGTCCAAAGTGTGCACCTTGTTACCAATTGCTGCTTTTCCAAGCTACTCAATTATCAAGTTACTGGAGTGATTTCATCCTGCCTTTCCTGTGTACATAGCTCAAGAGAAGAAATGAATAAATGAGCTACTTTGGGTTACTTAGAAGTGGGCGAGCCCTTAGTTTGACTGGGTACTCAGATGAGGGTGGACAGCCCTTTCACCCCTCCCTTTAGTACTTCTGAAGGCCTGCACACAGGACCTGCTAGGCCTACAAACTACAGCAAAACTCCCAATGCCCTCTCAGACATAGATTGGAAAAAGTCCTGGATACAGACAAAATTGTCAGCTCCCTAAGAGCAGAAATCCTCCTCCATCACTGCCAACCTCATGGCTCCTGGCACAACGGAGGCACTTAGTAGATGCTGCTTAAGTAAATCACTCAATTCTTTTGAAGAGCAGACATGATTCATCCAATGTCACATAATAAATGTTTGTATATAAATAAGTTCTCAACTGGCTTAACATGTGATATTTTCCCCAAGTAGTATTAATATTAAAAAACATATTGTCATGCCTTTATTTAAAAGAATGATTTAATGGTGGGGATTGAGGAAGGCTTAGGAGAGTGAGTAACTTGTCAGTTGTCTCCCCCAGGTAAGACTGGCTCTAATGGGAGGTTCCCTCAAAAAGAGTTGCTACTGGCTGTACGTTGTCCCATCTGCTCTCATTCCATCCTTTAGAGATAGGGGCCCTCAGAGGGTGGGTCGTCTACTGCTATCTGTCATTTTGACAGCCCTTTTGGTTTGGCAATTTTGTCAACATATTTTATGAGTGATTTCTCAGTGTCACTTATGTGGGTTGGGTTAGTGGTATGGATGTTTCCCTGATTTAATAAAAAGGAGCAGAAGGATAGTTACCCCTGAGACTCAACTGACACCACAGTTCACTGCCGTGGCACATTCAATATCCTAAGTTGCTCCAAGAAAAGAAAATGCAGAAAAATAATTGCCCATACCTAACACACTGACATTGAGGGCTCCTTGATTTTTGCCAGAAAAGTCGGGAGGGTTGTTTACATCACAAATGTAGATGCCACTGTCTGCTGGTTGCATATGGGAAATAGTGATGGATGCGTTGCCTGGGTCATTGGTGCCTACAATTCGACCTTTAAATCTCCCGATGTCTGCAGCTTGTCCACCTTCAGAATAGTAAATCTAGGACAGAAAAAAGACAGTGAGAACTGGAGAGTGTCCAGGGCTAGGATATAAGCTGCCTGGAAGCTCCCAGCATCCAATATTACTTGCTTTGATAAAACCCAGCATTTTTCCCCACCATGTGGAGCAGGTCCCTGTAGCAAGGGTTCCCCAACTCAGGGAATCACTTCGGCTTTCTCAAAAGCTGTGCACAGCCATTACCTCATTTTCACTCAAAGATGTTCTGTGATATCATCAGGACTGGGATGCATGCTTATTTTACAGAAAGTAGACAGCTAGCAAAGACAAACTTCAACTTCTAAGTTTAGGCCAGGAGGTCAAGATGCTCACCTGATGACTCTGTCTGAAGGAAACTCATTATTATAGGACACAAATGTCTACTCGGAAAGCAAAAGCTAGCCATTTTTTCTATTTTTATCAATTTTTTTTATTAGTTTGAGTTTACTTTACTTACTAGTATTACTTCCTGGAATACCTGTTTCCCTAAAAGTTAGAATATTCATGTTCCTTTCATATACACATACTCTTTTGAAGAAACAAACTTTGGTTCATCCTGTTCTTTAAGAAGGGTAATATTTCAGAGTAGCAAGACCCCTGAGAAAGGATCTGGATCCATGCCCTCGTAGTGGTAAAGGAAAGATGAAACGAAGCAATCTAGTAAAGGGTTTACGAAGTGTTTCATCAATAGTAGCTACCTCCTTTCTCCCCAGGTGGCAGAAGGCAGAAACTGAGATGTTTTATTTCATTTAAACAAATAAGGGCACTCAACCCTAGGGAGATTAAATAACTGATCCCAAACCACAAGGATTCATTTATTATTACTATAATTTACTAGACTTAAAAGAGATCTCAACTCTAGTCCATCTCTATTAAAGAATATATTTAGATGATAATGGCAACTGTGGGAATGGCTGGTGTAGTGGAAAGAGACCTGGTCTAGGAGTCAGATGACCTGGGGTTTAGCTACAGGTTGGCCTCATTGTGGCATAGTCAGGGGAGGTCGCCTCTGGTCATGCCCTTATGACAAACTGCTTGTGGTAAGAAAATGATCTAATCTCTCCAAGCATTAGTTTCCACATCTGAATGAGGAACCAAAGCAATGTTTCCCAAAGTATGAGATGTCGCCCCGATTATAGGTACAGAATCTGATTTTAGGTGGTACATAAATTTAAACATTAACATTTTAGTGTGTATTAGTAAAAGGCATATCTAGCACATCAAATCTGTAACTTCATGGATGTAGTGGCTTAGACTGAGACTAAGGATATTTTTGACTCTTTAAGAAACCAAATCAAAATAGAAAACACCATTAACTAATAAATGGTGCTACTGATACACGTATATGACAAAAGTAAAAACAAGACATGAATGACTGAGCTTGAGAATCATTGGACTAGGTGATCCCTGAGTTTCCTTCATAACATAGCCTATGTACACACTCTGTTATTTTCATATAAATATGTGTAAGTCAAGTGATTGTTGGTATTCAACAAAGTAGTATTATCCAAATCCAGTGGGACTAATGAATATTTCCACAAAATCTACTGGAAGAGCTTTATGGTTCATTTACTTCACTCTCCTCACTTTGCAGAAGAAACTGAAGTTCAGGGAGATTAAACACACACACACACACACACACACACACACAACACTAATGGTTGGGATAGGTCTACAATCCAGTTCTTTCTAATTCTTTATCCAGTGCTTTTTACCTTAATAGACGAATGAAAGAGAGAAGGCAATCCACACATCAAAAGATATTGTCTAGTTAAAATTCAAATATATTCTTCAAATAGAGTGTCAATATTTTTAAAGGAAAGATCAGACAGGAATGAAGGTGAGTAGTGGCAGGCAGGAAGAGAGAGGAAGAAGAAACATTTTATTTTACTTAGTTATTAACACTGGTTGTTTTCCCACCTCACAACCCAACCCTGACCCAGGACTTGAACCCAGGGGTATGTAACCTGCTCCTTCAGCAGAGATCAACTTAACAGCTGCTCCACCAGGACACACCTCAATATTTTTTTTAAACTAAGGCAGAAAAGTAGAGTCTGAGAGAAAATTCAAAGAAAAGATCAGAATAAAGAGAAAACAACTTTCTTCTTTTCTCCAGTTCTCTAATATCAAGTAGCATTCTTTCCTGCCCTGTAAGAGTCATTTATAGTTCAACTTGTCCACTCACACCTACTGAAATCGTAAACTTCTTCCCCAGAGGAGTTTTGTTAACTTAAACAAATCCAGTGGAAATCCAGGGCTAACTTAAGGTATTTAAATAGATCAGGAAGAAGTTTGACTCATCAAAGGTCTATTACCTTCATTTGAGCTGACATCTGAGACATCCAGCTTTTCCTTCCACTAGCCAGCTTATTTACTTTCTAATCAACAATTTGAGAACCTGTGGACTCTTACCTGGAACAGAGCCTACAGTCTATCAAGGAAGCCCTTTGCAACTTAGATGTCTGGCCACTTGCCCAGCTCCCAGGAAGACTCTGGGCAGGTCAGCCTGTTTCATACTGAGGCTGTATGACATAACAATGAAATACAACATAGCTGAGACTTCAGCCTACAGTAAATCCCAGATGATCTAGGTGTAAGGCCGTATTGCTGCAGAAAGCAGCCAGCCAAGAGAGTGTGTTTTAGGCCAGAGCTAGAATATAAAAAGAATCCACTGTAAAATCTCATAGTTGGGCATGAATCAAGGTGAAATAGGCAGTAAATAATGAGGCCCTGGACTTGTAACTGTCTTATAAAAGGTCTTTCACCAACCCTTCTACCCTAGTTCCCATATAGTTTAATAAACTTTACTCTCTCACAATAAGATTAAAGGGTGAGTGTCCAGGATAGGAATGGGGAGAAGGAGAGATAATAATAAAGACCTAAACGGGCAAGGCCTTGGCCTCAGAGTGCTGTGTGAGAGTGAAAATCACCAGAGCTAGAGAGTGGCTGGACACACAGATGGAAGGTTTCCCTTCCATCAGGGAAAGTCCACACAGCTACAGGGTCTTTATAAAGGAAAAAAAATGAAATGCTGTCCAGAAACTGGTTATCTAACCACACACGAAGGACTGCAACTTAGTTCCATTTTTCACAAAAGAAGAACTATTAAAAATCAAAGCTGAACAACGGCCAAGGCCAGGCCCATGAACCTGTGAGGCTTGCCTACTTTTCAAAGAAAGGATAGTGTCCACTCAGAGATCAAAGAAATAAAGGTCTAGGAAAAGCTATGGATGTTCAATAGTCTACATCCTTTGGGGTGCGGATGTTACAGGCAAGTTCTGCTTTAAGAAAATCCACCCAAGCATTCCTTAAGTCCACTTGCCCTTTGTGGCAGTATTCAAGGAAGATGGTCTTACTTTTCCCCCACAGTTGCCTGGTGATGTTAGAGGCTGATGTGTGGAGTCAGTAGCATATTAATTATAAGATCCCCTTAGAGATCACTTAGCTCGTGGTTTCTGAAGAACACCAGATGGTTATTAGAAATATGGGAAATGGTCACATGAGGATGTTAGAGAGGTGTAAGATCACAGAAGACAGTGCGGACTGTGACTAACTTGGAAAGTCAATGCAAACAAGGTATTCGCATCATGGAGACAAACAAGAAAACACTGGGCTGGTCCACCAAATGCATCTACTGTCCATATCTGGCCAGGAAGCCTCCAGTTTGCACCCTCTAATTTGTCTTCTTCTATTACAGAAAAGGATGCTGAAGACCCAACAGAGGAAGTGATTTGGCCAAGATCACACAATCAATTTACAGTCAGGCCTGGAATCTGATCCTACAATTTCCCATGGAGAACATTGAGATGGGCACTCGAAGTCCTGCCTTAGGTGAGGAAGATGATTTCCAGATAACCTTCCTCCCTTGGGGCCACTCCATCTCCTGCTCTCGCCCGACCCTTCTCCTACCAATTGCTGCTATTCATTGGCATGATGCTTCCCATATGGAGTGCGTTCACCACGCGATGCCTTCGACTGTTGCCAGCCTTTTTGCTCCTATTGTGCCAAGTTCCTATTTACAGAAGGCCTAGCAGCTGGGAGTCAAATTTGTCCAAAAAGACTTTTCCCTCAGCTTTATGACACCATTCTCTAATGAGAGTTTGGAGCATAAACAAGGATTGAAAAAATTTGGTCTGCTTTGTTTGAGTCTGAGTTGCAGTTATTGAGTGCCTTTAGAGCTGTCTTTGGGAGTTAATTTTGGATTGTGGAGGGAATAAAAATTCATAGAAAACTTCCCACTCTTTTCCTGCCAGCTTCTTCCTTTCCTACATTACTCATAAAGGAGCTAACCCTGGGAAGGGAGGAGTGTAGGGTGGCTGTGGTCTCAAGCCCAGAATTGTCTCTGGACTATACTAAGGGGTCTGGGATTGCATCTGGAAGGAATAGAATACCAGAAAGATTTTCCTCCTTCCAAACCACTCTCTTACTCTCCCGACATTTTCCGGAGATTAACTACCACATGACTTGCTACTTTGGGGTGAAGCGATGGAAGGTATCTGCTGAAATGCATTTCTTTGAAAGAGAACAAAATAAATTATCACCAGTCCCTAACACCTTAGCATTAAATTAATTTATGAGATTTATCAAGACACGGGAAATGGAATAAATAAATGTCAATGGCAGGGGTGGGAAGAAGGAAAGAATCTGTAGTGTTTCTCAATGCGGGTGACACTGGCATTTGGGGCAGATAATTCCTTCTTATGTGGGTCTGCCTTATAGAATGAAAGGTTTTTAGCATCTCTGACTACCACTCCCAAAATGCCAGTAGTGACTGTCAGTTATAACAATTAAATCAACACCGCCTTCATTCTCAAATGCCCTTAGGGAGGGGAAACAACCCCACTCTATGAACATTTCAAAAGCATTTGCTATAATGCTACCTGGAGAGGTCAGGCCAGTTGGAGAGAATCTGAACAGCCAGAGAATACGAAGACACTAGGTTCTAAAAAGGAGTTTCCAAACAAAACAAATAAATTAAAAAAAAGAAATTTTTAGATAATAAGAATAAAGTAGTGGCTACCAGAAGAAAAAGGAGGGAGTAAATTGTGTAAAATGTGATAGATGAAAACTAGACCTGGTAGTGAAATAATGTAATATACAGCGATGTTTATTTATAAGGCCATATGGTTGAAATCTATATCATGTTATAAACCAACAATATATCTATTTTTAAAAGTCTACTTTATATGCATATATGGGAGAAGAGAATGACAAAGGGCTTCTTCCAATATGGATAGTGTGGAAGAGTAAGTGTTGTCTGAGAGACGCATGCTAACTTGTGTCAAAGCCTGTTCTTCATAGGCAGGCGAGGTGTCTGTAGCTTTGCCAGCAACTGGCTGGTGGAAGACAAAGCCATTGGTATGGTCAGAGGGTCAGCAGACCACCCAAACTTTCCATGCAGCCTGTCTGTCCCCTGGGCCTAGAGTCTTCACTTGTAAATCCATGCTGAGGGACTGATCATCTGAAGTTGCATATGTCTTCTGAGAGGAGAGCTTCTCTAAGAGGAGGGCCATGCTAATATCTTGGCTCCCTAGGTCAGAAGACTTGTGGGATATTTTTTCACTTTGTATTCACCAGAGGAACCCCTTGGAGAGGATAGTAGGAGATAACATTTCCCTCCAGGTATTGAGAAATACCAGGCCTTGGAGTTAACTGCTCCTTTAATGAAATGATTTTTGTGGAGAAGACGAACCTATGGCAAGAGTTGGTCATTTCCTTGCTTAAGGCAGCAATAGGATCCTGAACCTTTTAGAGGAGGTTGAAAAGAATTCCAAATATGAACTTCAGAAGGCAAACTCGACTGTCCCAGTTTTGTTCTGTTGGTATGGGCTTATGTCGATATGGATTATTACCAAACTCAGACCCTCTCATTGCACTCCTAAAAGCTGGTACCACTCCCCTAAGACTCCAAACACTGAAGGGGTCCAGTAGTACACCAATAGGTATTCTTACCTGAGAAGTCCAGCTACATCTTCCCCGAGCATCTCTTGCATGCGCCATTTTTAGACACTGACTGACTGCCTTTTCCTCCATACCCTCAGTATTGAGGCAGGGGCTGTGCTGTGTTTGAGCAGAAATGGGTGGATCTGAGAGCCGAATCCTACATTGTATACTACCACATCAACCCACGAGCTGAACTGAATCATTCGGTGGACTGTCTGGCAACATCTTACTCCCATAAATCACTGAATTGTCTAATAGCACAGCAGTCTCTTTATATCATCTTCCCAAATTCCCACCAGTCATCTTTACATTAACATACACTATACACCACAGAATTTTGAATGCATGGAAGTACTGAAAGCAAAAATATTTTAATGCAGGGTAAATCCCATTTTGAAAAATACCATCTTAACTGAGAATGTCTGGCATATTTATGTTGAGCAAGTTCTCTGTTCAAAGACAAGGAGCAGACAGAGAAGGGGCCTGATTCCTCCCTTTAGCCACAGAGAGCTGGCAGGCAGTGGAAATGGAAGCCAGTCCTGGACCAGGATGTTCCTCCAAAGCTCTGTCCCACCTGTTGAGCTACAGGAAATGTGTCTTGCTGGGCTGGTCTCCCTATTGTCCATGATTCAGGAATATGGACGACATAAAGATTTTTCAAAATCACCACTTTGTGAGTAGTGATGCTAATAATAACGCGTATTTATTGAGTAATTACTCTGCGGAAGGCTTCTTTGTGCTTCACAAGCATCATCTCATTTAATCTTTACAGTAAACCTATGAAGTAAATAAGTAACTCCATTTTACAGATGGGAAAACCGAACCTCTGAAAGATCAAGTCACTTATCTATGCTCATCCAGCCAGCAAGTAAGTAGCAGAACAAGGAGGAAAACTGACATCAATCAAATCAGGAGGATTTCACTGGGGCACCAAAACTAGTGACCTGGTAAAACAAAAATACATGCCTGCCGAGTATGGGGGAAAGGGGGTGAGATTCCAGTTATCTAGAAGTAGGGATTTAAGGATGGTTATAATGGCGATCTCTGATGAAGCAAGCTGAAGCAAGATGGGAAGAGAGAATAAGGAGAAATGACATCCTTTTGGGAGGTGATTTCCACTATCTTCAACCCAAGCATTGACCATTCTCTGCCTTGTTTTTAATGTGGCTAAGACACAGGCATAGCACAGTTCTCAGGCACTTAGAGAAGCATCTAAAATATTTTAAGATCAAGGAGCCTATTCTAATTCAGCAGCTCAGTACAGAGGACCTCTTTTGGTTTGGACAGTCCAAAAGAGTAAATACTTTAAGTTACTTTCCCTGCTTATGCCTGACATTTTTAAGAATGAGGCAAATGTCAAGTAAATCACAGTATCCTTTAGCTCTGCATTTTCCAGCTCCTTACCTGTCATGCAATTCAACCAAGGGGTGACATTGTAAATTCCTGTGTCAGAGGAGGTACAAAGAATAATTTTTATTTTTGAACTTAGATTGATGTGGCCTGATGTTCAGCAATTAAGAGCATCTAGATTTGAGTACCAATCAAAAAAAAATTCAAAATACATTGGTAAGAAAGACCTCTTTAAGTGGAAAAATGAGACTTCAAAGCCTCCAGATAAAGAATATATTAAAAAGACTAGTTAGGGAACTGAATTTTTAAAAGGAAGAAACATCAAGTGGTTATTGCCATCCAAAACCTAAGAGAGCAGCCTGCAAAGAAAAGGGATGATTTCTTAGTGGACTGCAACATGTGAGGTTTGAGGTCAGACATTTCAGGTAATGGAACCTGCTAGAATTACTGCTGTTGCTGCCACCACTGGTCATCATATTGATTACAAGGAAGAAAACCTACAGGCCTTATATTTTTCCAAGTGTTTTCACTTATATTAGATAACTTAATTCCCCACGAGAAAGGGCACAGAGTGATTCAGATACTTGTCTAAGGTAAGCAATATGGAGAAAATTTGTGTAAATTTTGACTAGAGGGTGGCATTCATGAAAGCTCCTCTTTACCTCTGGTAGGAAGGACTCAACACTCCCAACAAAGCAGTGATGACTGAATTCACTCTGACAAGTTGTGTTTCCTATAAGTTAATGTCCTCTTCTCCACCTCTGTCCTTGGCTTCTCCTAGATTACCCAACTGAGTCTCCCTCGATATTTCTACTAATCAGAATTCTTCTTTTTCTTCTTCTTCAAGGCCCCACTCAGTTACATCCAACTATTCCAAGCCTTACTGACTGAACTGCTTGTTTTGGATCATGCATCCTTTTCAGAAGGGTATGCATAGACTTGCATGGCATATGTGCTGGCATGTGTGTACCCATGCACACGCATGCTTTTGAGTATACAGCGTTAGTCCTTGGGTTCACTTGAAGAGGAATTTCCATGAAGGTTAAAGAAAACCTAGGGATAGTCAGCTTTGCAAGTTGAATCATTCTCTTCTTTTGATTTTAACCCACCATCCTCTGGCAACCTCTTTCCCTAGATTCCTAGACTACTTTTTTTATCCTCTAGCCTCCTGCTTCCCATGATTACCCAGGGATTATCACTCTCTTGGTCCTCCTCCACCTGAGAAGTCTCATTCCATCAGAATTCAGTCTAGCACAATGAGTTAGCTCATTTGACAAGAAGATCTCAGATATTGAATTTGGCAGAGATGTGATAATAAATGAGGACATGCATTTGGACTGGACTCTTCTGGGGATAATAAAAAAAATATAGTAAGGGGTAAGCCCTTTCAGAACTACTGCTCATTTCATCTATGAGAAGAGCCATCCCTGTCTACCCTAAAATGCATGATATACTTGATGATGACTATCTGCTCTAGAATGTATAATATACTTGTTGACCTACACAGAATTAGGATAACAGGCTATAATATCACGACAGAGGACAAAGGCCAAGTCACTTAGATGATGGTCTTCCCTAAACAGCTATTTTCAAATGCCATGATCTGTGGTTCCACCATTGTTGTCACTGGCTTACCATTTCTTCACACACCAACCCCAACAGTTTTCAGCCAGAACTACCAAAGGAGAATGAATAGCTCAGGAAAAAATTCTTACAGTAGTTGGCGTTAACTTCTTCTTATGGAAGAATGACCACTGGATGGCAAGCTTGTCCCGGGATGCCACAGTTGAGGTGTAGGTGCAGAGAAGAGTGACATCAGATCCAGCAGTCACATTTATGAAACTTTGGGGGATGGTTACTTGTACCACATTAACTTGACCTGGAAAACAATCACCAAAAAGACAAATATGCACACATATACTAAGATATTTTTTCATTACAAAGCACTTACAAAGACATCTTATTTAAGCAATCCAAATAAGAGTGGGAGGAGATGATAGAATGAAGCATACAGGAAACCCGAGAAAGCAATTGGGATGGGGTTAGGGGAGTTTCTAATAAATTACAATGTGAAGATACCCACATACTATGTGATGGTGAGATAATAAACTGAAGTAGGAATTTCACCCTTGTAAGGTTAGTTTTATGGACAGGTCTTTACAGTGTTGTCCAGGGACAGAAATAGGTCTGTGAGTATGCAGAAGCAACATACTTTGTTTCCTTGGATGTGTATGTTCCAGTTTTATAACCAGGTAAATATCAGGCAAATTGTACTGGTTTTTTCTAGCACTTTCAATGCTAAAATCAGTGAAGTCTCTGGAAAACCTGGATGAGCTGGTCGCTTTACCCATCAGACCATTTGGGGGAGGCGCTACAAGATCAATATTATATTCATTATAATACTAAAATGCTATTTTTCTTTTACAGTCTCTTCCTCTCATGAGTGTACAATGGAGTATTCCAGAAGCCACATGACAGGCAATGATGTCTATGTTCTGACTGCTAATGGAATGTGGATGTGTGCATTTGTGTTTAAATTTTTTCTTTTGTTTTTGTTTCTAATACAGTAAATATAGATAGAACAACCCAAATAGCAAAAATGCTTTGCTGTCCTCGATAATTTTAATCAAATATTTTACTGAGATAATAATAGATTTACATGCAGTTCTAATAAATAAGACAGATTTTATATACACTTTATCTAGTTCCATCCCTTAACGGCAACATTTGGTAAAACTATAATGTAATATAAAACCAGGACATTGATATTGACAGAACCAACACACCTATTCATGTATCTCCAGGTCTTTTTACACTCCTCTGTGTGCACATACACCTGTGTGTGTGCATTTTTTCTGTACAATTTTATCACATGTGTAGGTGTATGCATCCACTACCACATTCAAGATACCAAACAATCTGAGTACCACAAAGATCTTTCATATTTTCCATTTATAATCACACCCACCTCCCTCCTGCACCCACCCCTGATCTTAAGCATCAGCAACCACTAATCTGGCTTTCATTTCTAAAATGTTGTGATTTCATAAATGCTATTTGAAATGGAATCATAACATTTTTTTGTCTTTTTTTTCCACTCAGCAAATTACCTCGAAATCTACCCAAGTCGTTTTGTATTAGTTCACTGCCTTTTATTGTTTAGTAGTAGTTGAAGGTATGTATGTGCCACAGTTTGTATAAACATTCACCTATTTAGGGTCATTTGGGTTGCTTGTCATTCTTGGCTACTGAAAAAAAAAATCCAACGAATATTTGTATACAGACTTTTGTATGAATATAAATTTCCATTGTTTATGAAATAAATGCCCCATATTGCAATTGCTGAAGCAGATGATAGTTACATGTTGAGTTTTATTTAAAAATTTTAAAAATAGCCACACCATTTTTCAGAGTGGTTTTATCAATATCCATTCCCATCAATAATGTATGAGGGATTAAGTCTCTCCATGTCCTTGCCAGCATTTGGTATTGTAATTTTCTACTTTTGCCATTTTAATGGGTATACAGTAATATATTATTGCAGTTTTGATTTCCATTTCCATACTGACTTGCGATGCTAAATGACTTCTCGCCACTGTATACCTTCTTCAGTGAATGCTTGCTCATATCTTTTGCCCATTTTCTAATTGGGTCTTTTCATTTTACTGTTGAATTTTGAGAGTTCTCTATATAATTTGGATGCTAGTCTTTTGTTGAGTGGAGACAGGTTTACTTCATCCTTGTCTATCTATATATGTCTTTTATTTCTTTGTATTACCTTGCTGCAGTGGCTATAGCTTCCCATACTTTATTGAATTAAAGAGTTACGAGCGGACATCCCTGCTTTAAAGCATTCACTATTTCACCACTAAGTACAATGTTAACTGGACTTTATTTGTAGATGCTCAAGCAATGTTTCTCTGATATGGGTTGAATTTTGTCATCTCAAACAAATATGTCCAATATGGTACCCATGAAGTCACATTATTTGGGAATGGGGCCTTACAATGTAGTAAGCTGAGGATCCTGAGATGTGATCATACTGGATTTAGGGTGGACAATAAGTCGACTGGATACAGTCCTTGGAAGAAAAAGAAGAGGGTAATTTGACACAGAGATGCACAAAGGGAAATGTCATATGAAGACAGAAGCAGAGATTAGAATGCTGTATCTACAAGCCAAGGAAATGCAAAAATTGCCAGCAGTCAGCTAGGAGAAAGGCATGGCAGAGATTCTCCTTTGGAGTTTCCAGAAAGAACCAATCTTGCCAACACTTTGGATTTTTGAATGCCAGAATTATAAATATAAACTTCTCATTTAAACCCACCCAGTTTGTGACAATTTGTTACTGCAACTCTTGAAAGCTAATACACACTTTATACCAAGTTTTGTTGTTGTTTTTTAAAATCATGAACAGATATTGGATTTTGTCTATATTTTTGCAGATCAACAGGTATGATAATTTGTTGCTTTTTTTCTTTAGTCTTTTTGATATGATGTATGGAATGATTTTTGAATGTTGAACCGGCTATGCATACCTGAAATAAATTCCACTTGATCATGATGTAGAATTCTTTTTTTCTTTAAAGGGAAAGAGAAAGGAGGAAGAAGTATTTTACTTTTTTCATTTAGTTGTTCATCCTCTTTGTTTTCCTCCAGCCCCGGGTCTTAACCAAGGACCATGGGAAGTATGTGGACTATGTCTCAGTGGACCAAACTACTAGGTCATCAGGGTGCACTGTAGAATTATTTTTATATATTGCAAACCTCAATTTACATTTTTTTAAAAAGAAATGTGCAAGCGGGAATGAAGGTAAGCAGGCAGGTAGGAAGAGACAGGAAGAAGTTATTTTTATTTAGTTGTCAATCTTGGTTGCTACCCACCCCAACCCCTCCCCAGTTCTGGGTCTTGAACTGGGGACCTTAGGATTTATGTGGACTGTGCCCAGTATACTAAACTGCTAGGCCACCGGGGCGAACCAATTTACCTTTTTTTATTTTTGAAGGATATTTGTGTCTTAAGTTCATGAGAGTTAATGGTCTTTAGTTTTCTATTTTTGTATTGCTTTTATCTGGTGTTGGTATCAGAGTACACTAGCCTCATAAAACGAGTTGGAAGTGTTCCCTACTCTTCTTGGAAGAAATTGTATGAAACTTACATTAATCATTCAAAAATATTATTAATGGTAGAGTTATCCAGTGAAAGTATCTGGGCCTGGAGATTTTTCAGGAGTTTTAAAAAATTATTAAATCAATTTCTTTAATGGCTATAGGAATATTCAGATTAACTATTTTACATTGGGTGAGTTTTAGTAATTTGTTTTTGAGGAACTGCCCCATGGTTTTTAAATGGTCAAATATATTAATATAAAGCTGTCCATAATATTCCCTTATTACATTTTAATAACCACAGGATCTCTAGTGACATCCATGTGATCTGTGTTCTACCTCTTTTTAGTTAAACTAGTCTTGCTAGAGGTTTGTCAATTTTACTTATCAGTTTTTTTAAAGAACCAGATTTCTATCTTATTTCAATTTCTCTACAGTTTTTCTATTTCTATTCCATTGATTTCAGGTCTTCATTACTTCTTTCTTTTGGCTTGCTTTGGGTTTATTTTATTCTTCTATTAATTCCTTGACGTAGGAACCTCAATTATTAACTTCAGACTTTTCTTTATTTCAAATGTGATCGTTTCTATTAAAAATTTCTCGGTCAGCATGGCTTTCCAGCTGCACGTTATTTATTTCTATAACAATATACTTTCATTTTAATTCAGTTCTAGGTATGTTTTAAAAATCCCTTTGAGACTTCCTCTTTGATCCATTGATTATTTAGAAGCGTGTCTCTCTAGTCTTGATTTCTGGTTTGACTTTATTGTACTGCTAGAACAGATTCTGTATGGTTTCAGTTCCTTTAAATTTGTTGAGACCTGTTTTATGGCCAAGCACACAATTATCTTGGTAAATGTTCTGTGAGTGCTTGAGGGAAAAAGTGCATTTGCTGTTGTTGGGTGGAGTGTTATATACAAAGAAATATACTTTGAAACACTATGAGCATTCACCAAGATAGACCCCATTTGGGGCCATAAGACAAACCCTTAACAAATTTAAAAGGACAGAAATCATAAGCTGCTATCAGACCACAATGGAATTATACTAGAAATCAATAACAGAAAGATTCTTGCAAAAGTTAAAAATATAGGGAAATTAAATGGTATATTTCTAGATAACACATTTCAAAGATGAAACCTCGAGAGAAATTTAAAAATATTTTGAACTACATGAAATGAAAATATAACTTACTGATATTTTTGGCGGGCAGCAAAAGCAGTGCTTACAGGGGAATTTACATCATTGAATGCACATATTAGAAAAGAAGAAAGATTTGAAACCAATCACCTAAACTTGTATTTTAGGAAACTAGAAAAATAAGAGCGAATATATAGTAAGTAAAAGAAAGAAATAATAAAAATTAAAACAGAAATAAGTGAAAATAAAAGTAACAAATCATTAGAGAAAGTCAAGGAAACCAAAAGTGGTTATTTGAAAAGATCAATAAAATTGAAAAGCCTCATGCCAGGCTAACTAACAACACAAGAAAGAGGACACAAATTACTAATACTAGAAGTAAAAGAGAAACTATTACTACTGATCTCCAGGGTGTTAAAAGCGTAATAAACACTATGACCAACTTTTAGCCCACATATTTGATAACTTAGATAAAATAGATCATTTTCTTGAAAGACAGGCTACCAAAATAAGACGTAGACAATATGAATAGATTCATATGTATTAAAAAAATTAAACTCCCTACAGAGAAAGTACCTGGTGCACATGGGGTCCCTAATAAAAATCTACCAAACATTTAAGGAAGAAATCACACCAGTTCTTTACAATCTCTTTCAGAAAAAAGAAACAGAGGGAGCATTTTCTGCGATGCAGCACCACTCCAATAATAAAGTCAAAGCCATTACAAGAAAACTATAGACCAATACATTTCATGGAATAGGTGAAAAATTCTCAACAAAATATTGGAAAATTGAGTGAAATAAGTCAAAGAAAGACAAATACTATATTATTTCACTTATATATAGAATCTAAATTTAAAACACCCCTCATGTATATAGAGAACAGATTCGTGGTTGCCAGAGGTTGGAGGGGGTGGTCAAAATGGGTGAAGGCAAACAAAAGGTACAAACTTTCAGTTATAAAATAAATAAGACCCGAGGTGGAATGTAGAACATGGTAACTATACCTAGTAACACTCCATTGCATATTTGAAAGTTGCTGAGATAATAAATCTTAAAAGTTCTCATAACAGCTTCTGTATCCAGTCATCTGTTGATGGGCATTTAGGTGTTTTCCATATTTTGGCTATTGTGTACTGTGCTGCTATGAACACAGGGGCGCAGATATCTTTTCTGATTAGAGATTTTGTGTCTTCTGGGTAGATACCAGGAGTGGGATTGCTCAATCAAATGGTAGATTCAATTTCATTCTTTTGAGGAATCTCTCTACTGTTTTTACAAAGAGGTTATACAAATTTACATTCCCACCAAAAGTATAAGAGGGTTCCTTTATTTCCACACGCCCTCCAACACCTGTTATTTCCAGTCTGTTTTGGTTTTTTTTAAGGAAAGATGCAGGCAGGAATAAAGGCAAGAAGGCAGGAAGGGAGGCAGGCAGGAAAAGAAAGGTGTAAGAAGCATCTTTATTTTCAGTGGTTCATATTGGTTGTCTCCCCCAAGACCTGCGACCCAAACCCAGGGACATGTGGCTTGCTACTTTGGAAGCAAATGACCTAACTGCTGCTCCACCAGGGCACACCTCCATTCTTTTTGATGTTGGTCATTCTCACAGGTGTGAGGTGGTATCTCATTGTGGTTTTTATTTGCATTTCTCTGATGACGAGTGATGTCGAAAATGTTTCATGTGTCTAGAAGTTCCGGTATATATACTCAATGGAATTCATGCAGCTATTTTAAAAGATGAAATTGTGCCCTTTGCAAGAATCTGGATGGAACTGGAGGGGATCCTGTTAAGTGAAATAAGTCAAAAAGAAAAAAAGAAATATAGGATGGCTTGATTCATATGTGGAATATAATATGAAACAAATGAACATACAGATCCCAACAAAATTCACAGGACACAAGACAGTGGTCACCAGGGAGGTGGGGTGGGGGCGGGAAGGAAGGAGGGGAGAGGTGGTGGTCAAGGACACTGGAACTCTGGTGGCAGGTGTGGTGTGAAACACAGACTGAGATGCAATTTCAGTATCCTAAAATGAATATAGCATTGCAAGCAAAAGAAATAATAAATATTACTATTTTTTAAAAAGCTTTCATTTAAAAAATGGTGTTGAATATTATTTAAACTAAAAAATATTAGCAAATCAAATTCAAAATGTATAGAAATTATTATACCCCACAACCAAGTGGGATTTCTCACAGGTAAGCAACACTGGTTCAACATTCAAAAAGCAATAAATGTAATGTATCACATCAACAAGCTAAAGAAACAACAATACATGCCCCCAAATTCCTTGATAAAATCCACTGTTCACTTGTGATTTCAAACAAACAAACAAACTCTTAATGAGCTTGTAATGGAGGGGACCTTACTCGATTTGATAAAAAAAAAAAATCAAAGGGTAGTTATGGTGGGACACTCTGGTGCCCCTGACTGCCCTGGAATCTCTGTGGAGGGATGGACACTTTCACTCCCCCAAAGAGCCTTGCAAGACCAGGTACTTGCTGCGACTTCATCCTTCTTGTCTTTTCCACCATCCCACGTCAGAATCTTTAGGCAAAGGTAGGGAGTCTCAGCCCCACCGGGGAAGGAGAATGTTTAATTTTTCCACATCATTAATGGGGTTCCTGGTGATTGCCACTTGAAAGTGTGGTTGGGTCAGAGGGACTACCATTCAATCTGGGGGAAGAATGAGCCTCTCTGGGCTGCCCTCTGTTGATAGGTTAGGGTCAGGAAATGCTAGAACTGGGTCCTCTACCTCTGTTGGGTGAAGAGACATAAGTATGTCCTGCCACCGTGTTGCTCCCATGAGCCCAAATGACCTTAATTTCTCCTTACTGTCTTTTAATCTCCATATCAGAAATCTCTCTTAAGCTTCAAGAATATTAAACGGTACTGAGACTACAAAGTTTGAGAAGTGTTAGCCTTACAAAAGAGGGAGATGCCCATCTGATTTGAGAAGAGCACCAAAGAGGTCCTATTCCAAAATCCAGCCTACCACGATACTTTAAATGTTTATTATTATATGATCATTTTCCCAAGGTTGTTAAAAGGAACCGTGCTTTGGGCAACACTACAGAGACATTGGCTCATCTTATGAACTGGCTATTATCCATGGCAAAGTCAAAGAGTATAGAAGTTCTCCAGGATGGAACATGAGACAAACAGGTAAATATTAGAAAAAGTCAAGTTTAAGAGACGTTCCCTCTACTGCAGGGGCATTGGAGTGAGTCTTAGCTGCTTGCAGGGTTGCAGACTATAGGGAGGGATAGGATGAGAATACAGACTGTGGAAAAATCAGAAGAAAGGGTATGAAAGATGAATTCATGGCCTCTTTCCCAATTTTGTATACACCAAAACTTTTTTAATTGTATTTTTCTTAATGACGGTGGCTAAGCTAAAAGAACTCAGAGAATTAACAAACATTTTGAAAAACTTCAAGAAAAAGGAAACCATTGTACTGATTACCCCCTGGTTTTCTGGATTCAGTAGCCATGTTCATTGTCACAGCCAGGCCACCTGGTCCTGCTGTTTCTCTGCCAGAAGTTAGCTGTTTACAAGGCAATCCATTAATGTCATGCTGAACTGAGAGAAGTGCTTTAAGGTAGACATTAAGATAGCATCTTCTTACTCTGTACAGTTTTCCTCTTCCCTGTGTTCTCCTCCGCATGCTTTCCTGGTTGCCATAATACTTACTCCCAAAACAAATTGTCCTGTAGAAACCAACTACTATTTCCAATGGAAACTTCAGTGGAGAAAGCTCAGAGGCTTTCTCTGGCCCTCGTCTAATTTCTCCTGGAAGTTAGCCACATCTCCAGTTAGGCCTAATTGATGACTTTCTACTGTCTTTAAAGTGATCAAAATAAAAAGGTTCAAATGGAGATTGTATGGCCATTAAGTTCCTAGAAGTTTTCCCTGAAAACCATCCGTACAGGATTGGCTAATGGTGGAAACTTATGACCAGGTTGCAGAGGGG
>RJWH01008904.1:0-26674 GCA_004363575.1 Solenodon paradoxus | reverse complement strand
CACGGTTCCTGCAGTTCAGGAGCATAGGCACAGCTTAGCTGGGTTTCTCTTTCAGCGTCTCACAGGCCGCAATCAGTGTCAGCAAGGACTGCAGTCATCTCAAGGTGTAAAGGAGGAAGGGTCTACTTCAAAACTCACTGGTGGCTGCTGGCAGGATTCAGTGCCTTTCGGGTTTCTTGCCATATGGGCTTCTCCAACAGGGTAGCTCACAAAATGGTCACCTCATCAGAACAATCAAGTGAGATGGGAGGGGGAGAACTTCACGCATTCAAGACAGACGTCACCATCTATAAGCAAATCTCTGAGGTGATATTTTTGCAATATTTTCATTGGTAGGTCCAGGCTACACTTGAGGTGATGGGATTACACAAGGGCGTGAATATCTTAGGTGGGAATCATCGGACACCAGCTTGGAGACTACTCTAGCTTGTCCTCTGCTCTCGAATGATTCATGACCCTGCCACGGGCAAACTACATTCACCCTTCCCAAGGTCTGTGGAAGTCTCATTCCATCACAACACTGCCTCACAGTCCAAAAATGCATCTCACTCAACTATGGGCGTGAACCAGTTTCCTCAGGTGCATTTCTTTTTTAAGTATGGCTCCTTAAATACTATTTTTCTCCACCTGAGGATCTGTGAAACTCAAACAAGTTCCTGGTTCAAACACACCCAACAGACAGTGGTGGAACAGGCATAGCATAACCGTTGCAGACATCTACTTCAAAGGGAGGACAAACGGAAGAGGAGACAAAGGAATCACTGGTCTTTAGCAGTTCTGAAATCCAGCTGGGCAAGTGGAAGTTCCTGAAGTTTCAAGTCCTGGGAATAGTTCTCCATGGCTTTCGGCTCTGCTCTCCGGGCTCCTGGTTCCAGTCTCTCTGCTTTCCTTCTTTTTTCAAAAAGGTAGCTCGTGTTTACACCGGTGTCATTTTCCCAGGTTGCTTTCTGACAGGATTTTGGGACTCCAATGGCTTCTTTTCATTTCGTAGTGTCTCCATAATCAGCTGCCACTGGAAATGAGTCCATAGAAGGGCTTGGGGTGTCTCTGCTATTAGCAGGTTAGACATTCAGCAGTGGCTAGAGCCAGACTGGCCTCGAAAGTACTTACTGTGCAGACCATACATACACTCCATGCCTGCCACAGTGGTCATTTTTCTCAGGAGTCCACTGGGTACAGAAAAGTGACAGGAAGAGAGCTTGACTAGTAGCATACACAGAATGTGACATCTTGTCCATCTGATTGAGATGCTCCTCTACAGGTTCTCTCAGGTACTCATTCATGTGGAACATGAAATACCCTCACTCTATGCCCATTCCAAGAGACATCCATATGCCTCTTCCCCAAATTCCTTATGGTTCATGTGTCAATCTTGCTACCTTTCCAAGTCCTTGACCATGTAGCCAAAGCATTAGTAACTACTCATGAAACTGGAGAGCCATACCTTTGACCACTGGGAGTTTTCCCTTATCACTGTTCTTCAGGATCGACCCTAGGTGGGGCTGTAACATTGCAACTAGTCACTTGCTGCTCCTGCCAGTGCTTCACGCAGAATCATCTGTAAACCAAGCTTGAATATGACGTCCTTTAGTTACCGGATCACCCCATGAGGCCTCAGATGTGGGCGAGAGAGGGAGGACAGAAGCAGATAGGAGTATGACACCCCAGCAGCTTACTCGTGTCTCCTGTTTGGTGGCTGAGTACTACTACGCATAGGCAACCTCGTGGCTTCGTGGGGTGGTTAGCACACACCTCACCAGGGGCAGCTTACTTTGCACAGGTCACATGAATTAATTCACAGACTTGATCTGGTTTTCCATTTTTTTTTTTTCTCTCTGCTTCTGGGACTCCTAATATCTATTCTATCCTGTTGATTTCTAGAAGAGGTCCCTAATCTCATCTTTCCCTCAGTATTTGTTCTTCAGCTGTAGCCCTTCCACCATTAGCGGAATCTGTACCATGTGTACTCCAGCAATGAGTGCTGAAAGCAGGCAAATCACCACAAGTTGGGAATTGGGATTCTCTGAGCCAAACATGAAAAGGATTCAGCCTGACATTTTATGTATGACCTGATCCCACTGACTGGTGGCCCACAGCATCAGTCTATGTTGTTGGAGATTAACATGAACTCGGAACCAGCATCTAGTCAGTTTCAGTAAGTCTGGATATTTCCCTGTCCCCAGAGCACATTTACACTGACTGCAATCCCTATGGGAAATGCAAGGAGTGAGATTTCACCAAACATTCTTGGTGAAAAGTGTAGCAAAGTCCTCCAAACAGACACTTCATTTCATTCAAGGGCCTCTAGTTCATGAACTGGGAAAGAGTCTGGAATCTCCTCATTTTGGAAACTAGATCAAGACATCATTTGCTAGACCAGATTTTTTTTTTTCATTATATAACTCAAGTAGGCCCTTATACAGTATCTGTTTTGGCCATAAGGAAACCATGTTTAATTAGCTATCACTATAGATAACCACAGTTTAAACCATCCTGATTACTGCTATGGCTCTGATGTCCATTATAGGAAGCAGACTCAAGCCATTTCTAGAGGTTATTCTATCACCAAGACCTGATTTACAGAACAACACAACATTGCAATGCTTTCTAAAGATACTGGTGCTCCCTCACATATTACTTAAGGCCGAGTTAGCTTCTGGGGCAGAAAATATCTCTGTGATAAGAAAAAAATTATTTTTTTGCTCCTATAGTGTTAAAAAAAAACATGTTAATAGTTGGACTGCCTTCTTCTAAGTGGTGATTCAGAGGTCTAGGCATCGTCTGTCCAGAAGGCCTGCAATCTTTACAGTATGGCCACAGTTGTACTGTCATCTCCTGCCAGAAGAGGGAGAGCATGTGGGAGGTTTTGATGAACTAGGCCCGGATGTAGTGAACAGCACTTCTGTTCACATTCTATTAGCTAGAACTCAGGGGTCATACTCAACTGCAAGGGACACTGCAAAATGTCGTTTGAATTCATCCTGAGGCAGAGGAAGAAACAGTCTTAATGATCACCTAGCTAGTCTTTGCTACACCTCGTAAAGTATTTCTCAAAGCCCTGTGAAAGCACAATGTACACATAGAGTGAGTTAAATGGGTTGCACGTGATTAATTGATTTCAACATTCCTATTGCCCTAAACATTTGGAAGGCTGCTGTACTCACCATTATAGCACGATGCCACGAGCATTTGGACTCCCTCTACATTGTACATCTGGCATCTTAACCTCATTTAACACAGTCGACAGTTGAAGTCCAGGTTTCAGTCAATAGAGCAAATCTTAGAATTACATGTAGCTGCCTCAGCTAGCACCGTATGTCCAGGATTCTTGGTAAATGCACCCGTATTAAAAAGTTCGGCCCTACCAAAACCAGATGAAGATATCACAAGAAAAGAAAGTCACAGATTAATATCCCTTATGAATATAGATGCAAAAATCCTCAATAAACTACTAGCGAACTGAGTTCAATAGCATATTAAAAGGATTAAACTCTGTGATCGAGTTTAGATTAATCCCAGGAATATAAAAGTGGTTCAACATCAGAAAATAGATCATATTAATATAACAAAGGAAAAAACCCTACATGATCACCTCAATTGATGCATAAGATGCATTTTAGATGCAGAAAAAAGGCGTATAGCTAATAAATTTGAGGTCGCAGGGTACAAGATCACATAAAAATCACTTGGGATTTTATACACGAGTATTAACAATGCACAAATGAAAAAAAAAAGCAATGTTTTTTGCTTTTTTGAAATTGAAGAAAGCAATTTCATTAACAGTAGAATCTAAAATAAATACCTAGGAATACATTTAACCAAGGAGGTAAAAGACTTGTTTACTGAAAACTAGAGAACTAGAGAAGTTAAAGACCTAAATAAATAGAAAGACACACTATGTTCCTTGACTGGAAGGCTTTATATTGTTAAGATGTCAATACTACCCAGAGAAATCTACACGTTCTACATGATCCTTATCAAAATCCCAGTGGTCTCTGCAGAACAGTGGAGTGGAAATGCCAGTCCTTACATTCATACGAGGTTGCAAGGAACACTGAATAGGCAAAAGAATTTTGAAAAAGAACAAAGTCAAACGATCAAGTGGTTTTGTATTTGTTTTTTAAGGAAAGATGCAGGCAGGAATGAAGGCAAGTAGGCAGGCAGGCAGGAAGAGAGAAGAAGACGCATCTTTACTTTATTTTCATTGTAGTTCTTCATACGCATTGTTTCCCCTGGACGCAGGACTCCATCCGAGGGGTATGTGGCTTACTGTTTTGGAGGCTGTTGTCCCAACCGCTGCTCCACCAGCACATGCCAACCAAGTGACTTTTGACAAGGTTGCCAGGTCAGTGGGAAGCAGGGAGTCTCTCCAATAGATAGTACAGGGACAGTAGGATTTTCATATGAAAAAGCGTGAAGTTGAACTCCTACCCCACCATATACCATTAACTCAAAATGGATCGACTGCATAAATACAAGAGCTAAAAACCATAAAATTCTTAGAAAAAAAATAGATAAATCTTCACAATATTGGATATGGTAGCAGATTTTAATTATAACACCAAGTACAAGAGTAATTAAGGAAAAGTAGATACATTGAACTTCATTAAAATTTAAAACTTTAATACAGCAAGAGACATCAAGTAAAAAGACAACGCAAAGACTAAATAAAATAAAGTGCTGCTTCCTCCTGCCTGCCTCTGGTCAGCATCATTTCTGCCTGCAACTTTACTTTAATAGAAAGAGAGAAAGAAAAAGAGAGTTATATAGCTGTTGTGGAAAACCATTTGGCAGTTCCTCAGAAAATTAAACAGAATTACCACATGATCCAGGAATTCCACTCCTAGGTATCTACCCAAAATAATTGGAAACAAAGGCTCAGGCAGACACTTGCACACCCGCGTTCACTGCAGCATTAGTCATAATAGCCAAAGGGTAGAAGGAACACGAGTTCAACCGATGAATATACATATATATTATTCAGCAAAGAAAAGGAATGAAGTTCAGACACGTGCCACAACATGAATACACTGTGAAGATATTATGCTAAGTGAAATAATCCAAACACAAAAGGACAACTCTTCTGTAATTTCACTTAAATGAAACATGTGAAAGGGGCAAATTCAGACAGAAAGAACGCTGTAGGTCATCCAGAGATGGCAGGGAGGTGACGCAAAGTTCTGGAGCGGGATAATGGTCATGACTGCACAAAACGGTGGGTGTTAATTGCTGACTAAGTGTACACTACAATGATTCAAATGGCAACTTTGTTATACATATTTTACCACAATAAAAGTTTGCCTCAGTCTAAATTTACATTTCTTTCTCTCTGATTTATCATCCATAGAATCAATTCCCAATCACATCGCTGAGGTTTCTGCCAATATAAATTAGTTACATCGTAACATTTTTGTGTATAGGCAGCCGTCTCACAGGTCTGACTCTACCTCCCCTGGGACATGCAGGAATCTGAATCCAGCAATTGGGTATGGAGGCACCACAGAGTGATGTATGGATCTTAAATAAGATTAGCCAACTCATTAGAGGATCCCCAAGTCATACAGTTCCAATCCCATTAAACCAGGGAGGAAGGGAGGCTCCGGGAATTCACATTTATCCAAATCAACCTTGATGTTCCAATTTCTAAGGTCCCACTCTTTCCCCAGTCACCGACCTTTTTAGTTTTACATGAGACCTCATATGGAGATCTTTTCATTTTAATCTGCATTGTAATTCAGCAACTTGCAGGATTTGGCTTTATCTCTGATTTCAGGCTACGTCAGTTCTTTGACTAGAAGAGAAAGAGATTTCTTGATTTTTAATATAGACTTAATTTTTTTAGAGAAATTTAAAGTTCAGCAGAATATGAGAGGCACTGTTCCACATTGTTACCAAACCTTGGTACTTTGGGGATTTTTGCCTTCCGGCTTTTTTTTTTTATTTTACTTTTTTAAAATACTAAGTATATTGAGGTAACATTGATTCACAAAATAATATAAACCCACACGTGCAGGCTCCCCATTTCTCAAATATAGGCCAACATACCCTGCCCGCCACCAAGTTTCCAAAAGTTCTTCACCACTATCCATTGGACCCCGCCACCACTTGCCCCTAACCCCCCATCCTGCTCCCTACTGGTAACCTTAATTCTATGATCAATGTCCAAGGCTTGGTTTTTGTTTTGTCTGTTCCTTTATTTTGTTTCTTTATATTCCACATGTAAGGGAGATCATCTGGTATTTGTCTTTCTCCTTGTGACTGACTTCACTTAGCACAATCACCTTTAGTTCCACTCATGTTGTCACAAATGATAGGATTTCATCTTTTTTCAGGGCTGTGTAGTATCCCATCGTTTATAACTACCACATCTTTATCCATTCATCTGATGATGGGCACTTAGGGAGTTTCAAATTCTTGGTTATTATAAATAATGCTGCAATAAACATGGGGGTTCATATATCTCTGCAAATTAGACTTCTTGTTTCTTTTGGGTAAATACCCAGAAGTGGGATAATGAAATCTTATGGGATTTCCATTCAAAACTTTTTGAAGAATCTCCATACTGTCTTTCCATAGGGGCTGCACCAATTTGCACTCCCACCAACAGTGCAAAAGGGTTCCCTTTTCTCCACATCCTCGCCAGAAATTGTTGAAGTCAATCACCTTTTCATATTATGTATTGACCATTTGGGGATTCCATTGTGCAATGCTTATTCAACTCTGTTGCGTATTCTTTATTGATTGTCTCTTTCTTTTGTTCAATTTTAGGACTTCATCTTATACTCTGGATATGAAATCTTTGATGGTTTTAAGTGATACAACTATCTTTTCCCATATAGTTTGTTTTTGCACTGTTTATGATGTCTCTAGGTGAAGTTATTTTTAATGTAGTTAATTTTATCAGTTCTTTTCTTTTACTGTTAGTAATTGTGGTATCTTAAGAAATGTTTTACTACTCCAAAGTCAAAAATACATACTATATTATCTTCTTTACTTTTCACATTTGGGTATAAAACTCCTTATGAGTAGATTTTTTTTAATGTATGACATGAAGTAAACATCTAATTTAGATTTTTTTCTATCTGGACACCCAAGGGTCCCAACACCATTTATTGAAAAAATTGCCCTCTATTGGGGCGCTATAAGGCCACATTTTTGTTAAATCAAGTATGCAAATATGCATGGGTCTTTTCCTGAGAGGTTTTTCCACTAGGTTTGTTTTTTTATCTTTGTGCCAATATGAAATCCTAATTACCATCACTCTATAAAAAAACTGAACATCTGATAGAGCAAATCCTCCCACATTGTTCTGCTCCAGGAGTTGTGGCTATTTTTGGCCTTTTTACATTTCCATATGAATTTTTGAATCAGTCAGGTTCACAAAATAACCAATACTCATCAAGGCTTTAATTACATTTAAATGAATTACATTTAATCTGTAGATCTACGGGAGAGAATTGACATCCTTGTAATATTGAGTCCACAGCCTATGCATATGGTATATCACTCAACTATTGTATCTTCTCTAGTCTCCCTTTAGCAAGTCATTTCATTTTCTAAGCCTGGACACTGACAACAGAACAAAGGTTAACAAAGGGAGGCGGGTTAGGGAGTGGGAGCAAAAGATAGTGGGGTCCAATGGACAGTGGTGGAGGGCAGGGTGTGTTATATATGTGATAAAGAGTGAACCTGCACATCTAAAACTACATTGTGTTTAAATAATTGTCTTCAATTTAAAAAAAAAAACAAGAAAAAATCCCCTCGCAGAATTTAGACACAGCGTCATAAATGCCAGGTCCTTTCTGTCTATTCCCAGAATGCAAACATTAATGTCTAATAAGGAGACAGGATTTTTAAATAATCTTCTGGTCTCCTATCAAAAGCATGTGTGTTTCTTAAATAAGTCATCTAAGAATTATACAATAAAAAGTTATATATTTTTCTCCATAAAGGATTTGCAGGTCCGCTGTTAGATATATTTCTAATATTTATAAGTTGTTCAATTTCAAATGTCACTTAAATGGTAATTAAAATTTTTAATTTTCTAATTGCATCTTCTTGTATATAAAAATAAAATTGATGTTTATGAATTGATTTTGTACACAGCAAACTTTAATCCTGGAATATTTATACCCATTCTTCAAATATTTTCTCCTCGCTTCTATTTACCTGTTTATTTTTACACTTTATCTGAAACATTTATCAACATGCCAGCACTTCTCCCTTTCTCTTAGTTGTTTTCTTTTTAAGGACAAGTGCAGGCAGGAGTGATGGTGAGCAGGCACGTAGGCAGGAAGAGAGAGGAGAAAGAAGCATCTTTATTTTTATTTAGTTGTTCACACTGGCTGCTTCCCTCTGGCATCAAACCCAGGGCTATGTAGCTTGCTCCTTCGGAGGTAACTGACACAACCACTGCTCCACCAGGGTGCGCCTCTCTTAGTTTTTTAAATTAACATTTTCTGCATTTTAATTATTTCCTGCTGCTTTGAAACGTAGATGCTCTGCTCTACTGCTCGCTTCTACAGTGTTTCCATCCCCTGAGATGACCTGCACAGAATCCTTTCCAGGGATTTTGGACAGTGGGGTGTCTCTGGGGTTTTCCAGTAAAGGGTTAGCTCTGTAGACAAAGTTCAAGCAGGTCAAGACATGAAAGTCAGAGAGGCATCTGTGAGTTCTCCACAGTATAGAGCATAGAAGGCCTAGTCGACACTCTAAGACTGAGACCACCCATGTAGGTCTCACAGGAAAGGAGACATTTAGACAGGCCTTTGGAATTAAACAGGCCTACAAAGGATACAAAAAGGAATGCCACAGGGCTAACAGGCATGTGAAGCGATGCTTCAACAGACATTAAAACAAGATTCCATATTATTTTACACCAATTAAACTGGTGAAAAAATTTCAAGCTGAATAAGGTCAAATGTTCAAGGTGCATGTGTGCATATGTGCATATGTGTGAGTGTGAGAATGTGTGTGTGTGGCGTGTCTTTAGGAATCCTCACAAACTTCTGGTAGGAGTGAAGATGGAACAGTCACTTTGGAGAGCTTTATCAAATTAAGAATATACTCTATGGGTGCGCCCTAGTGGAGCAGCGGTTAGGTCAATTGCCTCTGAAGGAGCAAACCACATACTCCTGGATTTGAGGCCCAGGCCTGAGGGAAGGAGCCAGTGTGAACAACTAAATAAAAATAAAATAAAGGAGCTTCTCCCTCCTCTCTCTGCCTGCCTGTCTGCCTGCTCGTCTTCATTCCTGCCTGTACCTTTCCTTTAAAAACAACAACAAAAGATATACTCTAGGAGCCGATTCTTCTTGACACATATCCCAAAGGAATTCTCCCAAAGGTGCATTAGAAGATATATATGTTTGAGGATGCTAATAACATCAAAATTTGTGATGTCAAAGAATTGGAAGTAATTTGGGTGTCCATCCTTGATGAGTAGACCAGGAAAATAAGGAATTTGCACACCATGAGGTGCTGTGAGGTAGAGATCGATGGTAGATGCATAGCCTCTTGAATATCTTATTCATCATAACCAAAAAGTGGGAACAACTCCAATGTCCATAAGTGATGGCTAGATAAATAAAATGTATTCCATACAATGGAATATGAGGTGGCAATGAAAAGGAGAAACTGCTGACCCCTGCTACAACATGGATGAACCCTGAAAACATGCTACATGAGAGAAGCCAAACAGAAGTGAATCTATAGAAACAGAAATTAACTTAGGTTGCCTGGAGGCATGGGCGGTAGTTCGAAGGAAATGGGGAGTAACTGCTAATAGGTAAAGGTTCCATTTAGGGGCAGTGAAAACTTGTTAAACTCACAGTGTGATGATGGTCGAACAACTGTGAATACGCCAGGACACACTGACTTGTACACTGTGATAGGGAATTGTAGTAAAACTGATAATGTGTGTACAGATACATACACTGCTGATATATAAAGCACACCTACCTATCACTCTATATTCTATCTACTTTTCTATCTATCTACCCATATCGCATTCTGTCATGTATCTAAACATATTGCTGCCTCTTTGGAAAAATGGTTGATTCCAGACCTAGGACCAGAGAGTTAGGAAGGACTTAAAAACGAAAAGAACAGGTGAAACCCACACAGAAGACAACTTGAAGAACCCCATAATGGCCTAATCTGGGACAACTCAAAAACCAAATTAAATAATGGAAGCGAAGAATTATAATCCATAAAACAAAGTAAGAATGCATACATTTACACAGATATAAATACATACATGAACAAATCAATGAGGAAGAAGACCAAGTGTTCATTACAGAAGTGGGAATAATAATAGTGGAAATAGAAAATCACAATTTGGCAAAAACCACAGAAATACTGCATCAGGATAGTGCACCCTGGTGGAGTAGCAGTTAGGTCCACTGCTTCTGGATGAGTGCAGTCCACATGCATCCCAAGGACCTGGGTTCGAGTCCTAGTGCTTGGGGGAAGGGAACAATTAAGACGGACAACGAAATAAAAATAAAGAGAATTTCTTCTAGGGAAAAAACTGTATCAGGCACGAATCACCACTGGATGCTAACATTAGTGGGTCAACATTGATGGAAACCTGGATATTTGCACAGATATTTTGAGTATATCCTTCCAAGTTAATTACTAATTACAAAGAGGAAAATAGCAACTTTACATTGGTAGACACCACCTTAACCAAGTGATGAATATTAGTGTCACCAGAAAAAAAAATAATATAGATATATAGATACAGATATTAGGATGGACTGAAAAAGGTACATCACTTCTACGGCATTCTTGCAAAAATACATACTTAAATCTAATCATGAGAGAACATTTAAACAAAAACAATTGAGTGACATTCTATATGTAGAAGGTTCAAAGGTGTCAAGATGTTAAGGAGCAAGCTGGCCAGACGACCAATGTGGACAGGCCCCTGACCAGCCCACCACCGCTTGGAACGACCCCAGCCCAGTGAAGAGAAACAGCACAGGAGTGACACACCTGACACTGCAACGAGTGACCCAGCTCGCTTTGGAGCTGAAGGACCGTGCCCACCTCTGCAGGAGGGACCCTGCCCACGGCTGAGCTGAATGAAGCAGCTCACCGGCAAGGAATGACCTGCACATGGACACCACACAGCCCACAGCTGCCCATGCCACTACTGCCTAGGAAGTAAAAACAGAGAGAGAAAAAGAAAGTGACAGTGTCAAATACATAGCAGAGAAGACAAGCCATGCCAAAATCCAGGTCAACCAAAACTAAAACACAAATGGAGGAAAGAGACGAAGATACCAGGATTACCCGCCAAAGAGTAACTCCAAACACATTGAATGGCTCAAGAATTCAGAGTGATGGCTATGAAAAACCCGAATGATCTGGAGAGTACACCATTAGCTCCCCAAAAGGCAAATTCAAGTCCTAAGAAAACAAGTGATATAAGGACGACTTCACAAAAGATTGAGAGTATAAAGCAAGCCCAAGAAGAATTTCTAGATAAGAAAAATACAATCAGTGAATTGAAGACAGAGAAAGGTCAATAAATAGGCTCAATCTCACAAAGAAATGAAATCTCAGAAATTGAAGACCAAAACACAAAGGTGACTCTTACTGAAAAGGAAGGAGAAATAGGATTGAGCAAAACTGAAGAAACCCTAGGGGAAATATCTGACACCATGGGAAGAATAAATGTAAGGATAAAGTGTATGCCCGAAGGTGAGGTAAAGGAGGAGAAAATGTATTTAAAGAAGTAATAGCAGAGAAATTCCCTACTTGTCACAAAAAGTAAGCATAGATGTTCAAGGAGCCAATAGAACACCCAAATTCCTCAATGTAAAAATACCTACACCATGACAGATCATAGTAAAATGAGCAAAACTCAATGATAAAAAAGTCCTCTGAAGTCTGTGAGAGAAAAGAGAAACATCACCTACAAAGCTACACCCATCAGGCTGCCATCAGACTTCTCAGCAGAAACTATAGACCAGGAGAGAGTGGAACTATTTATTCATAATACTAAAAGACAAAAACTACCAGACAATACTCTACCCTGCAAAATTATTCAGATATGATGGAGAAATAAATGCCTTCAATATTAAACAAAAGTTAATGGATTTTTTCCAACACCAAACCTGTCTTTCAGGAAATGTTGGAAGGAGTTTTACTGCAGGGGAAACAAAAGGAACCACGAAACCCCAAGAATGGTGATAAATAGTAAAACAGAAACAGAAGCAAAGACAGAACCAACAGGAGAGAATAACAATAAAAGGGCGGGGACACAGTTTGTGCAGGCATATAAGGAGGATATGACAGCTCACAAAAGACTTGTCGATCGACTAAGGTAGAGACAAATCATACTGCATCTTCTAGAGAGAGATGCATAACTGGGAAGAAGAAGAAGCAGAGAGAATCAACATCACAAGCCATCTGACGGAAAAAAGGAACATAAACAAATAGGAAAAGAAGTAATAGAGATATAAAGCAAATAAAAACCAAAGACACAGGCAGCAGCAATGAAGCCCTACATGTCAATAATCACGGTAAATGTGATAGACTGACCTCATCAATCAAATGACACAGAATGGGTGCACACATTTGAAAAAAGGACTCATTAATATTATACCTGAAAGAAATCCACATCAGATCCAAAGGTAAACATAGCTTGAAAGTGAAGGGGTAGGGAAAACTATATCAAAGCGATGAGCATGAGAGGAGATCAGGAACTGCACTACTAATATGGGTGGAGACAGACTTCCACCTAAAAAGGGTAACAAGATGGACACTACCTCATGGTCAAGGGATTAATCCATCAAGAAGAGATCATTGTCGTTAATATATATGCACCCAATGCCACACCACCTAAATATATAAAACAAATACTAACAGACCTAAAGAGAGACATTGAGAGAAACACAATAATAGTTGTGGCTTCAATACCCCACTTACATAAAAAGATATATCATCTAGACAGAAAAGTGATAAAAAATAAAGACCCTAAAGTGAAATAAGTCAGAAGGAAAACAAAAAAACAAACCCTTGGACATCAAAAATAAAACTGAGGTTACAAGTAGAAAATGAGATGGGGGTGAGGACAAGGGGTGGTGGGGTCCAATGGACAATGGTGAAGAAATTCTGGTAATCTGGTGGTGGACGGGATGTGCTGTCATATATATTTGAGGAATAGGGAACCTGCACATGAGGGTTTATATTATCTTGTAAATCAAAATTACCTCCATGAATATTAAGTTTTAAAAAGTCCTTAAAAGAGGCCTTAAATGGGGGAAATAGATTATATGGACCAAGAAGACAAATACAGAGATTTCTACCCCAATAAAAAGATTTTACATTCATTTAAAGTGCATATGGACTATTTTGAAGAATAGACCATGTCCTGTGACACAAAACAAGTCTCAGTAAATTTAGTAAGACTGAAATTATAGAAAGCAGCTTCTTTGACTACAAACGAACCAGAAAAACAAAACTGGAAGAACCACTAGATGTAGGGCATAAACAACATGCTTCTGAACAATTCCTGGATGGATGATGAAATTCAAGATGAAATTTTAAAATATCTGGAAATAAGCAAAAATGAAGAGACGAGCTACCAGAACATGTGGGATATAGCAAAAGCAGTCCTAAGAGGAAAGTTTATAGTCACACAAGTGCACATCAAAAACGAAGGGATGGGCATATCTTGGTGGCCTAGTGGTGTAGCACACCGGGGAACAGTCCCACATACACGCCAAGGTCCTGGGTTCAGGACCCAGGGCCAGGGGAACAACCAATGTGAACAACTAAATAAAAATAAAGTGCTTCTTCCTCCTCTCTCTTCCTGCCTTCCTATTCTCCTTCATCCCTGCCTGCACTTTTAAAAAAAGCCAACAAACCAAGGGACATCTCGAATTAAATATCCGATTACACATCTGAAGGAAATAGAAAAAGAAGAACAATCAAAACAAAAATCAGTAGAAGGAAAAATATTGGAGCAGAAATAAATGAGACCAAAAACAAAAAGACCATTCGAAAGATCAATGAAATCAAGGCCTGGTCTTTCAAAAAAAAAAAAAAACTGATAAACATTTAGCCAGACTCATGTAGTAAAACAGAAAGAAAACCTTAATTAAAAATCAGAAATGAAAGAGGCGAGCTCACAACAGACAGCAAAGAAATAAAAGAGTCCTAAGAGATTACTATGAATACCTATATATGCCATCAAATTCCTCAACCATCAGGGAATGGACAGCTTTCTAGAATCCTACAACCCTCCCAAACTGAAGCAGAAAGACAACTTGTACAAACCAAGCCTGAACATAAGACCTGAAACCATAAACTACATAGAGGAAAATGTAGGACAAAAACTCAATGACATCAACCTCAGAGATGTCTTTGGGGAAGTGACACCTATGAGAAAGGAAAGTAAAGAAAAAGTAAACAATTGGGACTGTGTCAAAATAAACAGTTTCTGTACAGTGAAAGAAATCACTAAAACAGAAAGGCAACTACTGACTGGAAGAAGATTTTTGCACAATATAATTTAAAAAGTCTCGTTTTTCCTATAAGAGGATGTAGGTCAAATATTCAGAAATATTTCAGACCTGAAACCTGTTGCTGAACTTATTCATCATTTTGAAGGAAAATTAGATTGGCATAAAATTCATCACAAGTGTATGAGAAAAGAATTTGCAGAACGTTGCACAGTAGTTCGAAGTAGTTTGAATAATAAAAATACTGACTTTTTTATTCTGATGGAGAAAAGCGGAAAGAATATACAAAGAACGAAGTAATTCAAATTCAAATTGCGAGTTGGAAATCTGAGTTAATGAGAAAGAATGTGAAAACTGAAGTTTTTGAGTACAAAGGTATATATTAAGCTTAGGGCTTTAAAAATTTTATGTCAATTTAAATTTTCATTCATACAGTACTTGGCATGCTTGGTAAAGCAGCACGTGTTACAAATACACAGCGCAAGGACTTTATTATAAAGGTTAAATGTAGTATTCTTTAGAAATTTAGATAAGAGATTTTGGTCATTTTTACTGGATAACTGAAGTAAGGAAAGGCAGGGTAGATTTCGAAACTTCAGTTTTGTGAAAGCTAAATTTATTAAAGCTGGGAGCATTAAAATTAATTTATAAAAGAAACACTTTTTAATATGAAAAAATTAAAGCAAATTATGTCTATACCTTTCCCTTCAAATACACATTATTGAACACTGAAGTAACAGGAAATATAAGAAGGGTAAGTTTATACAGCACTTTGTTCTGATGGTTGTCAGAAAGGGGGTGAGTGGCAAAAATAAAAATAAAATGAAATCACGGGCCTAACAGAACTAGCTGCAGAAGAGAAAAAGTGAGCGGGCAGATCTTTGGCCTCTATGTCCTCTTTGTAGACTCATCTGTTCAGAGCATCTGCCCATTTTCTGACTGGGTTGTTTTTGTTGTTGAGTTATATGAGTTCTTTATATACCTTGGATATTTATATACCTTGGATATTAATCAGATAAATGATATGTAAATATCTTACCCCATTTAATAAGCAGTCTTTTCATTTTGCTGATACTTTGTTTTGTTGAAGTATCCTAATCTGATTTAGTCTCGTTTATTTTTTGTTTTGTTTTCTTTGCCATTGGGGTCAAATCCCCAAAGACATTTCAAAAGGTAAAGTCATGGAAAATATTACCTATGTGTTCTTCTATATGTGGTTTGGGGCCTTATGTCCAAGTCATTAATCCACTTTAAATTTATTTATATATTTATTCTATATTTATTATGCTTGGCGTTTATTTTGTATTTATTGAATTTGGTGTATGAAGAGTAATGTAGTTTCATTCTTTTGCAGGTGGCTGTCCAGTTTTTGCAACACTGTTTGTTGAAGAGATTTTCCTTTTTCCATTGTATGATCATGGCTTCTTTGTCAAAAATTCTTGATACACATATGGGTTTATTTCCAGACTAATGATTTTATTCCATGTGTCTATTTTTATTCCAAAACCATACTGCTTTAATTACTATGACTGTGTAGTATAGTTGAAGTCAAGTAATGCAGTGCCTCCATCTTTCTTTTTTCTGAAAATTGCTTTAGTTATTGGAATCTTTTGTGCTTCCATGTAAATTTTAGTATTATTTCTTCTGTTTCCTTAAAAATCATTGGAATTTTAATAGCGATTGCATTAAATCTATATGTTGCTTTAGTAAGATTGACATTTAACTATATTAATTCTCCCGATTCATGGACACAGAATATCTTTCCATTTCTTTGTGCATTCTTCTGTTTGTTTAATGTCTTAGAGTTTCATCGTACAAGGCTTTTACCTCCTTTGTTATTTTCACACTTTTAATGACATGCTTGAACATCTTCCAGTTTTTATGCTGGAAAGCACTACATACAATTCTTTTTTAAGAGAGAAACGATGAGAGAAGACAAATAAACCTTTTTCTGAGAAAGGAAGGAAAGGAAAGGAAGAAGAAATACCTTTATTTATTTATTCATTTTGATTTTTCACCCGGGTCCTGGGTGTCAAACTCAGGTTGTTGGGCTGTATGTGGTTCAAAGACCAGCATCTCAGCCACCTGAGCCAGCAGGATGTACCCACACACAATTCTTTTGTTTTTAATTAAAAATGTATTGAAGGAACATCGCATTATAGCATTATTTATGTTTTAAGGCATACATTGTTGTAAGTTAACAAATAGCCATTTGTTAGTGGGGGCACGTGTTCCTTATTCAGGTGTGCCCCTCTGGCCCGTTTACTGAGTGACCCAGAAAGCTACTAGTTTTGAATGAGGCCCTAAACAGAAGGCTCTGCAACAGGTCCAGACTGCTGTGCAAGCTGCCGTAACACTTGGGCATGTGGCCGATGAGATCCAATGCTGCTGGAAGTGTCAGTGTCATGTAGGGGTGCTGTCTGGAGCGTTCGGCAGCCCCCAGAGGTGACTCTCATTACATACCCTTAGCATTTTGGAGCAAGGTCCTGTCATCCTCTATGAACAACTACTCTCCTTTTGAGAAAGACCTCTTGGCCTATTACTGGGCTTTAGTAGAGACTAAATATTTAACTCTGGGTCACCACGCTACCTGTGACCTGAGTTACCCCAACATAGACTGTGCATTCTCGCTCCCACCAAGGCATGCAGTCGGATGTGCACAGCAGCACTCCGTCGTCGAGTGGAAGTGGTAAGACACATCGGGCCTGGGCAGGCCCTGAAGGCATAGGTAAGTTACGTGAAGCAGTGGCCAAATGTCCCTGGTCCCCAATCCTGCTGCACTGCCTTCTCTGGCATCACCTGAAAGCAGACCGCTGCAGCTCCGCAGCAACTTTCCAAAGCCAGCAGAATGCTGGGCAGTGTACCTGGCTGTCCATTTCATTAAGGAGAAATTTCCAGATATGTGATCATATACAGATCCATGGGCTGTGGCCTATGATTTTCTTGGTATATTCTTTTCATGTTAAAGTTAGTGCATTTTCTTGATTTTTAACAACGATGTGTGTATGTAGGTACTCTCACTATTGAATTCCATTTCAGGACAGTAAAAGGGGTCAGATGAGTTGAGATTTACTGCTTTCAGATGACATTGAGACAGAGGGGCAAGTTCTATGGGTTGACCCATCGTTGAGTGAGAAGCCCTGTCATGGTCCAGTTGCCTAAGTAAATGGAGGCTATCTTGTCTCCAGAATTCAGTATCCTCAGATGCTATCATACTCTACAATGTCAGATTTCCTTGCTGACAGAGATTTGGGAGTTGAGACTCCTGAGACCTTTTCTGGCCAGAGTGGAAGAGCCAATGAAACCCAGGAAGGGGCAGTTCTAGCTATCTATTGCTAATGGTGGGTGAAGGCAGGGTTTTCAGGAATTGGGGTATACTGAGGCAAAGTGTGGGTCAGTTCAAACTCAAAGAAGCCTGAGCTGGATTCATGGAGACAATAATGGTGGGTTCAGGCTCTGGGGTGACCAGAAGTGACATTCATTAATGTACTATGGGTCTTGAAGATGGTGACAGACCTGTCTACTCTTACAGGTAAATTAGCCTGGCATGGTCTGGTTGTCTAGTACACCCTGAGCACAATACACACACACACACATCTGAAGGTCCCAGGTTCAAGACCCAGGGGTATGGTGGAGCAACCAAGATGAATAGCTAAATAAAATAAAGTGATTCTTCCTCCTCTCTCTTCCTGCCTGCCTACTTACCTTCATTCCTGCCTGCATCTTTAAAAAAGAGAGAAAGAAAATGGTCTGATTTTCTTACCAGGATAGGACTTTTGCATAAACTTTGCACTGATATTACGATACTCTGTGTAATTAGGATAGTGATGACAGGCTGTTTGCCCTCTTCTGCCAGTTTTGCAAGTGGGCACTGCCACAGGAAGGTGTCAATATGTGAAGTATAATTTTGATTTTAATGGCAGTGTCCAAAGCAGATGCCTGTTTTATTATGGTCAGCTGTGACTAATTAACGTGACTTCTGCAAGAGCTCAACCCAGAATGTCAGCTATTATGGGTTGGACCAGGCTGAGGACAGTTAAGGCTCACTCAAGCACTCTTTCCTACAGCCAGGCTTTGGGTTTTGACTTTTAAACTATAGAGGCAAATTCTAAGACATGGTCCAACATGGGACAGTGTTCCTAAGGTGTGAAGTTTTGGTCTTTTGCTCTTGTAGGGAGTTTGTGAAATGGGCAGATGCACCAAGGGGTGATTTAGAACCCTTCAAGAATGTTAGGCAGCAGTTCACAGACAAAATTTTTGAGACATGACCATTCAGAGGGGTCTTCAAAATCTACCTTCTGTAGTAAGCATTTATTTGATTATAATAACTTTTTGGGTATTCATGTGATTTGACTTTGCAGCTGTTGGTTTGGGACCAATCAGATCTCTCTCTGTCTCTCAAAGACATTTTATTTACACTCCTTGGTGACTTTAGTGGTTAAGTCAATGACTCCGGATGGCATAGTCCACGTAAAAGCCCAACGACTGGGGTTTGTAGCCCAGGGCCGGGAGGAACAACCAACAAGAACAAATGGATGGTTGAACACTTCTTCCTCCTCTCCTTGCCTGCCTGCCTGCCTACTTGCTTTCATTCCTGCCTGCTTCCTTCTTCTAAAAATTATTATTATTTGAAAATATTTAATGGAAGGAATAATGCACCATAACACTAAATTGGTTTAAGGGTGCATCATTGCAAATCAATACTGTATATATTAAGTGTACTACCAACAGTCCAATACTACTTTTTTACCATATAATTGACTTCTTCTACCAGCTTTGCCCATTTCCTCCACCTACTCCTTTCTGGTAACCTCTGATTCTATAGAGTAAAAATCTATTTTTATTTGATTTGTTTCATTTGCTTGGTGTGTCTCTATGCCACATATAAGTGAGATCACTCATCATTTGTCTTTCTCCTTCTGACTTACTTCACTAAGTATAATTCTTTCTAGGTTCATCCATGTTGCAAATCACGGTATTTCAACTTTTTAAATAGCTGCATGGTATTTCATTGTGTGTGTGTGTGTGTGTGTGTGTGTGTGTGTGTGTTTGTATAATACCTTCTTTATTCATTCATCTGTCAGTGGGGCCTTAGGTAATTTTCAGTTCTTGGTTATTGTAAATAATGCTGCAGTGAGCATGAGAGTGTATGCATCTCTGTGAATTAGTGTTGTGTCTTTAGGGTAAATATCCAGAAGAGGAATAACTGGATCACATGGGATTTCCAGTCTCAATTTTTTGAGGAATCGCCATACTGCTTTCCAGAATGGTTGCACCATTTTACATTCCCACCAACAATGCGTAAGAGTTCTCTTTTCTCCACATCCTTGCCAACATTTGTTTCCAGTCTTTTGGATAAACCGTTCTCACAGGTAGAAGGTGGTATCTCATTGTTATTTTGACTTTCATTTCCCCAATCGCAAGAGATATGGAATATCTTTTCATGTACCTCATAACCATATGTATGTATTCTTTGGAGAAGTGTCTTTTTAGATCTTCTGCCCATTTTTTTTATTTGAATGTTTTTCTGGACCAATCAGATTTAATAAGACCCAGGGTCTTTATCACATTAAATATTCTGTTGCAGAAACTACAGGAAGTAGTTTGCACTCCACTGGCCATACTACATTACTACTTTTGAGCATTAGAATGCATTATTCATTCATTTCACTTTCTCTTCATTCCTCATTCCCAAGACTCCCCCTCCAGAGGCAGACAGCCTTTCTGTTTCTAAAGTATTGTGATTGTTTGATTCTACGTGTCCTATCAGGAGGAAGTGTAATTGGGTTTGAAAATGGAATTTCTTTAAAAATATTAAATGCACTCAACATAATGCTTTATTATTTTTTTAAAGAAAAGGTACTGGCAGGAATGAAGGCAAGTAGGCAGGGAGACAGGCAGAAAAAGAGCAGGAAGAAGCACTGTATTTATTTGATTTCATTGTTCATCTTAGCTGTTTCCCCACAGACCCAGGGCACAAACATCGTTGGGATGTATGTGGACTATGCCAGCCAAAGGCGGTTGACCAAACTGCTTCTCCACAGGGGCGTGCCACTAAAGCGCCTGAAACTTATTTTTACAGTTTAAGAAGAAAAAGAAAACGTCCATATGCCCAGCAACCAGGTTAAGGTTCGGAATACTGCAGTATTTTGGAAGCCTCCTGTGTACACCTTCACACATCTCCTTCCCCTACCCAGAGGCCGCCATTACTCTGCCAGTGTGTTCGCATTCTTTTGCTTTTCTTAAAAGTTTTGCTTCCCATGTAGGTATCCGTAAACAACCTGAGTGGCACGCACACACCTAGCTGTTTACTGAGGTCACTCTCGGGTGAAGATGCCCAGGAGAGGATAAGCTGAAGAGAATTTCTGTCTTCGTCTGGCTTCAGTTTCTGTAGAGTTTATGAGAGCGGCCTTCAGGGAAGTTAGTGGCTGAGGTCACATGCATGAGTCCAGGGAAATAAACACATGACTCACCACAGTTGTGTGGACCAGAAATTATTTGTATGGTGACAGTGCAGTTTGACAGGGAATGGGGCCCTCAGATTCCTCTGCTTCTAATCTTTTCAGGACATGCCCTCCTCCCAAGAGTAGATGACCGCAGATAACTTCTGTGGGGGACAGCACGTCCGAACCTGAGCCAGGCTGCTGCAGCGCTTTGAGGGAGGCCACTCAGCAGGTTAGTGAGACAGGGTCAAGATGAGCCAAGTGCAGAACACTCTGAGCCGTGCTCACTGGGGCTTTCTGTCCTCAGGCTAACAGAGAACAGGTGGTACTGACTGCTCCCTAGGGAAGAGCAGATACTATAGGATGAATGTCATGGGGACTGGGTGACCTAAGACAAGGACGCAGACACTATTTATATTTTTCTTTATCCCTTTGCTGTTGCTTATTCTCTATTATACCCACACCCATTCCTCCCCAAACCCGGCACACGGGCCTCTCTTTAAACATGCTTGTCTTATACCCTTCGTGTGAGCTCTTGCAAGATGTATATTTGGCGTGCATGTGCACCTATTTGTAACTTACGTGAATAGCATTTTGCTGTAATAGCTCATTTTTTCGCACTTGGCGCTGCATGTTGAAGATCATCAGTGTTGCTGCTGTAACTGCTGAGGGGGTGTCTGTGGGGTGCATCTCCTGCTGTTTCCCTGTGCGCTTCTCCAGCGACAGACACCAAATCGCTTACAAAAATGTATTTTTAGGTGTTATTGTAACTGGAGTTACAACAATTTCTATGTTCAGTTGCTCATTGTTCTATGTAGTTGGTATATACGGTTGTTTTGATCTTGTACCTTTTAATTTGCTGGACTTGTAAGTTATAGTAGTTTAGTTGTTATTTTTTGATAGGTTGGATTTTCTCTGTCGACAGTCACATCATCTTCAAATATGGTTTTATTTCCTCCTTTGCAATCTGGGTGCTTTTCGTTTTTGTTTCTGCCTGACAGCACTGACAAGGCCCTCCAGCACAATGTTCAACAGCAGTGGTGAGAGGGGACACTCTCTCATCTATTCCTACTTTGCCATGAGGTTTTCTTTTTAAATTGAGAACAGATACAGGTTTTTTTCAAGCGCATTTGTGCATTTATTGTAGTGACATATTTGTTTTTTTGCAGTTTGCTAGCATGGCAAATTGCATTGATTTTCTCACGTTAAATCAACCCCACATTCCTGAGATAAACTTAACGTGGTCATGATGGTTTACCTTTTTAATATATTGTTGGATTGGACCGACTTAATATGTCGGTGAATTTAAGATTTCCCACTTCACCTTTGAAACTACTTCCTCAAATTTGCCTTCCCACCGAGCACTTTCATTGTGATCCACTCTTCCTGTTCATGTCCTCTAAATTGCCTAGGGTAGATGCAGAGAGGACCCAAGTAATTTAGAACAAAGAATGAAACTATTTTTGATGTGTTCAGTCCGACCTCTGAGTGTGAATCAACTTCTGGCAGCAGGTCTGCCCTTTGACAGATGTGTGTCCCCAGCCTGAAGAGCCATCACACCCTTTAAAGCCTCTCAGTACCTGACAGGTTAGTTCCAAAGAGAAAATAATTATTAAATGCTTAGGAACCCCTTACGCTAGACTAACCCCTCACTGTCACTGCTCTCCCCCATTTACTACCCTGCTTCAGGGAGGAAACAGCCAACATGATTAACGTCTCAAGAGGGGTCCACCCTTAAACACTGCTTCACATATTCCAACTTAAGAGTCTTATCCCAGTCTAGCTACCTAATAAACCTAATATCCCAGACCCTAAAGTACCTAAATAACTCCTTCAAATTCGTGACCTTGTGTTTTGTGAATAACTTTTGTTTCCAAGATACTGGGGGAACATACAGGGCAAGATCTACTCTGTGCTTGACTCATGGCATCACAAATACTCTTCTCCCTTCAATCCCCTCAGCACAAAAGCAATGATAATAGCGAACACACAGAATGCTATGTGCCACATACTCCACAAGCCACTTGCCCTAGATTACTGCAGATGTAAATGAAGCCTAAGAAAATCTGAGGGTTAAGATAAGCAGGCCCTGACTAGTCCCTGAAAGTTGATGTTCTCTATACCATGGCTGCTGTCAGGAAGCAGGAAAACTCTCAACAATGAGATCTCCACATATGGGGCTAAAGGAGACTCTATAACTTTTAGGACAGTGGACTTGAACCAACTCCAGAGAGGTAGGAGGAAGCAGGTCACATAAACACCATGGTCAAGAAGGAAGCCAGGGACATTGGAAGCCTGTGTGGACAGGCTCATGGAGAGTCACATCCAACCAACTTCCACTACCTTTCTGAAGAGTTAACAGATGAGCATGTCAGAGAAGGCCACAGATTTCTCATGTGTGGATTTCATCACATGCCAGCGTCTCCTAGTATCATCTTGTTGAGACACAGGTGAACAAGGAGTATAGTTGGGCACGTTGGTGTGCCCCATGCTGCTTACCATCTTTGGATCTTTGTCTATGCTCTTCCCTTCACCTAGACTGCTCTCTTCTCCCCTTGTTAGTCACCCTAATGATTTCTACTCATCCTTTAAGATTCAGTTCCTATACCATCTCTTCCAAAAAAATCATTTTCTGGTTCCCTGATCTGGGTTGTGTATTCCTGAGGGGCTATTATATCGAACTGTTACCACACTGATCACACTGCCCTAACATTGTGTCTAGGGACACACTTTGTTCATCTTTATGTCCTCAGTGCAAAGAAGGCCTGAAACATAGTAGGTGGTCAACTTTGCTCAACTAAGCTTCTAAATAGTTGGCTGGTTAAATCCAGTGTGATCATGATTAATGAACTAATATTGGGTGACGTGGAGAGGGAGATCTCTGTTTACTGATGGCATTCTGATAAGGGGGTGACAGAAAACAAGGAAGTAGCCACATGTTACACAAGAGAATTTGTATCCAAACAGGCATGGGCAGGCAGAAACACTGGAGCCAGGCTGGTCTCCAAGAAGCTTAGGGGAAAAGTCAGGATTAAAAACCTCACAACCTGTTGCAGCCTTCACAATGGAAAAGCATGTTTCTGAGCTGAAACTTACCTCCTCATGGTGTCCGCCATTATAATAGCACTCACTGTGTCAGGCTTTGTACCAGCTTCTGTAACCATCCCCCTTCCCAATCACCACGTACATTCTAATGGGGTTGTTACAATTGGCTTGTGGACCAAGGGAAGTTCCTGACAGGGAAGGAGAAAGGGAAGTCATAGCTGGATCAGAAGGCTCAGCAGGAGCTGTTTGGTTTCTACCAAGTTACAGGCAGACATGACAACACAGCAGTTTAGGGGTTTTTGAGAAAGTCTGTCTTTGAGAGCCCCAGGTTCTAGAGCCAGTCAGAGAACATGGGGCTGTTACCAAACTACCATGACCTTGCTTCTCAAAAGACCCCAGGAGCGATACTTACCCACCTCTATCTTACCCTTCTGAACAATAACGGCCCAGGTCCTTGGCACGGCAGGAAAGCCCTTCATGCCTAGACTAGTTCTCAATGCATTTTTCTCTCTATCTCCCAATTCATTCATTCATTCATTCATTCATTCATTGTTTATTCCACAAATATTTATTGAATGTCAACTAAATATTTCTCTACATTGTTCTTGGCACTGGGGACATAGCAGTGAACAAAGTCCCTGCTTTGTGGAGCTTACAGTCTATTGCAGAGACAAACACTAATCACAACACATAAACATACCTGGTGGTGATCAGTGCTTTATAAAAACCATAAGAAAAAACAAGATAAGGGGAGAGAAAATACAGGTGAAAGTGACTATTTCAGCTATGTTGTTCAGGGACTGCTTCTTTAGGGAGGTGACATTTGAGCATAACTGGAAATGGGCAGACAAATCAGATTATCTGGGAAGAAGAGCGTTCCAAGCAGTGAGCATAGCAAATACAAAGGCTCTGAAGAGGGAAGCTATCTGACATGAGTAACAGCGAGGTCAGTGTGGCTGGAGAAGAATGAGTGGTGGGGTGAGTGACAGGAGACAAGATCAGAGAGCTGATGGAGATGAGACTGTGTAGGACTTTTGGGTCATGGTGAGGGCTTTGGCTTTTATTCTGAGTGACCCGGGAAGCAGGGGAGAATTTTAAGCAGAGGAAAGAAATGACATGATTTTGATTTTAAAAAGAATTTCTGAGAAAAAATTAATAATAGGTATTAAATCTCAGGGTAAAAGAAAAAAAAAAACAATTACTGGGAAAAAAGTGTACATCAGAACATGTAATCAGTGTACTGTGATTTAGTTATGAATACTATTTACAATGTCACACAGTGATGGGTGATGAAGCAAAAATTGTATAAAATGCTGAAAGAAATAATAGATGCAACCACAGAGATAAGCAAGCAACAAGAGACAATTAGGGCGATTGGGGAGACTAGAAAGTGAAGGCTTGAAGCTTGCACAAACACAAAACTCCAATAAAAAAAACTCAGTGGACAGATGAAACAGCAGATAAGACTTAGCTGAAGAGAGAATAGTGAACTGAAAGATGTAGCTGAAGAAACTGACTAGAATGAAGAACAGGAAGGTAAGGAGATATAAAATATCAATCAGATATTATGATATGGAAAACAGGATGAGGAAGTCCAAAGCACGACAAACTAGATTCTGATATAGAAAAAATAGAATGAAGGAAGGCAATATTTGAGGAGATAATGGCTGATAATTTCCCAAAAAGTATGAAAGACATGAATCCAGAGGCATGAAACACAGTTCCAAAGGAGGATAAAAAGGAAATACATGCCTAAACAAGTTAGAATGAAACTGCATAACTCATTGTATAACCTCCTCCAAAAAAAAAAAGAGAAAAGATTTTAAAATCAGCAAGTATAAGAAAACAAAAATGCCTACAAAAAGTAAAAACAGCATGTAGACTGATATGACTTCCATATAACTGTAACAAACTTTTAAGAATGAGGATAAAATAAAGACACATAGATATAATAAAAACTGAAGAATGGAACACCAAGAGACCTCTACCAAAAGAGCATTCATGGTATGCTCTGGTGGAGCAGTGATCAGGTCAATCACCTCCAAAGGAGCAAGCCACATACCCCTGGGTTCAAGTCCCAGGTCTGGGGTGGGGTGGGGGGAAAGCCAATGTGAACAACTAAGTAAGATAAATAAAAATAAAAAGATGCTTCTTTCTCCTGTCTCTTCTGGCTTGCCTGCCTACTTGCCTTCATTCCAGCCTGCACCTCTTCTTGAAAAATAAAAAGAATCCATAACTGTATTTATAATAAAGGAGTATGATTCCACAATGATGATTTGAAATGCAAGACTGTATGCATGTAAGTCCAAACCAACAGTATCTATAAAAAAAATACTAACAATGAGTAAAGTTGAGCAGTTAGGGGAAAAAACAAACATACTAAAAAACAATAGCATGTAGTCAAGAGAAAACTGACTAGAATTGAATGGTTCTAGGGCTCCTGCATTCTTCAAGAGGAAGGTTAACATAGTGATTAGCTTTAGACCTTATAAGTTGAACACCCTTGGTAAAATTTCAAGGATAACCATATTAAGAATATAATAAGAATATGTATACTCCAAACAATAGTGAGGAAAAAAGATGAATAAGAAACAAAATGATCAGGGGTGCCCAGGTGGCCTAGCAGTTAGATAACCCAGGCATAGTCCACATACATCCCAAGGTCCCCAGTTCAAGACCCAGGGCTGGGAAAACAACCAGGGGTTGCTTAGC